>JBBPBP010000784.1:85756-109520 GCA_037974735.1 Cicer chorassanicum | reverse complement strand
CCTCAATTTATGACTGTGTCTCGGGTTCCGTGTCGGATTTCAAACCCTAGCCATCGTCTGGCCCAAAAATACCGATTTCGGCCCATTTTTGTGAGGTGGTACGAAAATGGCCCGAAAAGTCTAGATGAAATCGACGACCGCGAGATCCTTATAGCATTCTTCTCCTTAATTTATTACTGTTTCTCGGGTTCCGTGTAGGATTTCAAACCCTAGCCATCGTCTGGCCCGAAAATACCGATTTCGGTCCATTTTTGTCGGGTGGTACGAAAAATCGCCCGAATAGTGCAGATGAAATTGACGACCGCGAGATCCTTATAGCATTCTTCTCCTCAATTTATGACTGTGTCTCGGGTTCCGTGTCGGATTTCAAACCCTAGCCATCGTCTGGCCCAAAAATACCGATTTCGGCCCATTTTTGTCGGGTGGTACGAAAATGGCCCGAAAAGTCCAGATGAAATCGACGACCGCGAGATCCTTGTAGCATTCTTCTCCAAAATTTATGACTGTGTCTCGGGTTCCGTGTCAGATTTCAAACCCTAGCCATCGTCTGGCCCGAAAATACCGATTTTGGCCCATTTTTGTCGGGTGGTACGAAAATCGCCCGAAAAGTGCAGATGAAATCGACGACCGCGAGATCCTTGTAGCATTCTTCTCCTCAATTTATGACTGTGTCTCGGGTTCCGTGTCGGATTTCAAACCCTAGCCATCGTCTGGCCCGAAAATACCGATTTTGGCCCATTTTTGTCGGGTGGTACGAAAATCGCCCGAAAAGTGCAGATGAAATCGACGACCGCGAGATCCTTGTAGCATTCTTCTCCAAAATTTATGACTGTGTCTCGGGTTTCGTGTAGGATTTCAAACCCTAGCCATCGTCTGGCCCGAAAATACCGATTTCGGCCTATTTTTGTTGGGTGGTACGAAAATCGCTCAAAAAGTGCAGATGAAATTGACGACCGCGAGATCCTTATAGTATTCTTCTCCTCAATTTATGACTGTGTCTCGGGTTCCGTGTCAGATTTCAAACCCTAGCCATCGTCTGGCTCGAAAATACCGATTTCGGCCCATTTTTGTCGGGTGGTACGAAAATCGCCCGAAAAGTGCAGATGAAATCGACGACCGCGAGATCCTTGTAGCATTCTTCTCCAAAATTTATGACTGTGTCTCGGGTTCCGTGTAGGATTTCAAACCCGAGCCATCGTCTGGACCGAAAATATCGATTTCGGCCCATTTTTGTCGGGTGGTACGAAAATCGCCCGAAAAGTGCAGATGAAATCGACGACCGCGAGATCCTTGTAGCATTCTTCTCCAAAATTTATGACTGTGTCTCGGGTTCCGTGACGGATTTCAAACCCTAGCCATCGTCTGGCCCGAAAATACCGATTTCAGCCCATTTTTGTCGGGTGGTACGAAAATCGCCCGAAAAGTGCAGATGAAATCGACGACCACGAGATTCTTGTAGCATTCTTCTCCTAAATATATGACTGTGTCTCGGGTTCCGTGTCGGATTTCAAACCCTAGCCATCGTCTGGCCCGAAAATACCGATTTCGGCCCATTTTTGTCGGGTGGTACGAAAATCGCCCGAAAAGTCCAGATGAAATCGACGACCGCGAGATCCTTTTAGCATTCTTCTCGTAAATTTATGACTGTGTCTCGGGTTCCGTGTCGGATTTCAAACCCTAGCCATCGTCTGGCCCAAAAATACAATTTCGGCCCATTTTTGTCGGGTGGTACGAAAATCGCCCGAAAAGTCCAGATGAAATCGAGGACCGCAAAATCCTTGTAGCATTATTCTCCTAAATTTATGACTGTGTCTCGGGTTCCGTGTCGGATTTCAAACCCTAGCCATCGTCTGGCCCGAAAATACCGATTTCGGCCCATTTTTGTCGGGTGGTACGAAAATCGCCCGAAAAGTCCAGATGAAATCGACGACCGCGAGATCCTTATAGCATTCTTCTCCTCAATTTATGACTGTGTCTCGGGTTCCGTGTCGGATTTCAAACCCTAGCCATCGTCTGGCCCGAAAATACCGATTTCGGCCCATTTTTGTCGGGTGGTACGAAAATTGCCCGAAAAGTGCAGATGAAATCGAAGACCGCGAGATCCTTATAGCATTCTTCTCCTCAATTTATGACTGTGTCTCGGGTTCCGTGTCGGATTTCAAACCCTAGCCATCGTCTGGCCCGAAAATACCGATTTCGGCCCATTTTTGTCAGGTGGTACGAAAATCGCCCGAAAAGTCCAGATGAAATCGACGACCGCGAGACCCTTGTAGCATTCTTCTCCAAAATTTATGACTGTTTCTCGGGTTCCGTGTAGGATTTCAAACCCGAGCCATCGTTTGGACCGAAAATACCGATTTTGGCCCATTTTTGTCGGGTGGTAAGAAAATCGCCCGAAAAGTGCAGATGAAATCGCAACCGTGAGATCCTTGTAGCATTCTTCTCCTAAATTTATGAATGTGTCTCGGGTTCCGTGTCGGATTTCAAACCCTAGCCATCGTCTGGCTCGAAAATACCGATTTCGGCCCATTTTTGTCGGGTGGTACAAAAATGGACTGAAAAGTCTAGATGAAATCGACGACCGCGAGATCCTTGTATCATTCTTCTCCAAAATTTATGACTGTGTCTCGGGTTCCGTGTAGGATTTCAAACCCTAGCCATCGTCTGGCCCGAAAATACCGATTTCGGTCCATTTTTGTCGGGTGGTACGAAAATCGCCCGAATAGTGCAGATGAAATCGACGACCGCGAGATCCTTATAGCATTCTTCTCCTCAATTTATGACTGTGTCTCGGGTTCCGTGTCGGATTTCAAACCCTAGCCATTGTTTGGCCTAAAAATACCGATTTCGGCCCATTTTTGTCGGGTGGTACGAAAATGGCCCGAAAAGTCTAGATGAAATCGACGACCGCGAGATCCTTATAGCATTCTTCTCCTCAATTTATGACTGTGTCTCGGGTTCCGTGTCGGATTTCAAACCCTAGCCATCGTCTGGCCCAAAAATACCGATTTCGGCCCATTTTTGTGAGGTGGTACGAAAATGGCCCGAAAAGTCTAGATGAAATCGACGACCGCGAGATCCTTATAGCATTCTTCTCCTTAATTTATGACTGTTTCTCGGGTTCCGTGTAGGATTTCAAACCCTAGCCATCGTCTGGCCCGAAAATACCGATTTCGGTCCAATTTTGTCGGGTGGTACGAAAAATCGCCCGAATAGTGCAGATGAAATTGACGACCGCGAGATCCTTATAGCATTCTTCTCCTCAATTTATGACTGTGTCTCGGGTTCCGTGTCGGATTTCAAACCCTAGCCATCGTCTGGCCCAAAAATACCGATTTCGGCCCATTTTTGTCGGGTGGTACGAAAATGGCCCGAAAAGTCTAGATGAAATCGACGACCGCGAGATCCTTATAGCATTCTTCTCCTCAATTTATGACTGTGTCTCGGGTTCTGTGTCGGATTTCAAACCCTAGCCATCGTCTGGCCCGAAAATACCGATTTCGGCCCATTTTTGTCGGGTGGTACGAAAATCGCCCGAAAAGTGCAGATGAAATCGACGACCGCGAGATCCTTATAGCATTCTTCTCCTCAATTTATGACTGTGTCTCGGGTTCCGTGTCGAATTTCAAACCCTAGCCATCGTCTGGCCCGAAAATACCGATTTCGGCCCATTTTTGTCGGGTGGTACGAAAATGGCCCGAAAAGTCTAGATGAAATCGACGACCGCGAGATCCTTATAGCATTCTTCTCCTCAATTTATGACTGTGTCTCGGGTTCTGTGTCGGATTTCAAACCCTAGCCATCGTCTGGCCCGAAAATACCGATTTTGGCCCATTTTTGTCGGGTGGTACGAAAATCGCCCGAAAATTCCAGATGAAATCAACGACCGCGAGATCCTTGTAGCATTCTTCTCCAAAATTTATGACTGTGTCTCGGGTTCCGTGTAGGATTTCAAACCCGAGCCATCGTCTAGACCGAAAATACCGATTTCGGCCCATTTTCGTCAGGTGGTACGAAAATCGCCCGAAAAGTGCAGATGAAATCGCAACTGCGAGATCCTTATAGCATTCTTCTCCTCAATTTATGACTGTGTCTCGGGTTCCGTGACGGATTTCAAACCCTAGCCATCGTCTGGCCCGAAAATACCGATTTCGGCCCATTTTTGTCGGGTGGTACGAAAATGGCCCGAAAAGTCTAGATGAAATCGACGACCGTGAGATCCTTATAGCATTCTTCTCCTCAATTTATGACTGTGTCTCGGGTTCCTTGTCGGATTTCAAACCCTAGCCATCATCTGGCCCGAAAATACCGATTTCGGCCCATTTTTGTCGGGTGGTATGAAAATCGCCTGAAAAGTGCAGATGAAATCGACGACCGCGAGATTCTTGTAGCATTCTTCTCCTAAATTTATGACTAAGTCTCGGGTTTCGTGTCGGATTTCAAACCCTAGCCATAGTCTGGCCCGAAAATACCGATTTCGGCCCATTTTTGTTGGGTGGTACGAAAATCGCCCGAAAAGTGCAGATGAAATCGATGACCGCGAGATCCTTGTAGCATTCTTCTCCTAAATTTATGAATGTGTCTCGGGCTCAGTGTCGGATTTCAAATCCTAGCCATCGTCTGGCCCGAAATTACCGATTTCGGCCCATTTTGTCGGGTGGTACAAAAATCGCCCGAAAAGTCCAGATGAAATCGGCGACCGCGAGATCCTTATAGCATTCTTCTCCAAAATTTATGACTGTGTCTCGGGTTCCGTGTAGGATTTCAAACCCTAGCCATCGTCTGGCCCGAAAATACCGATTTCGGCCCATTTTTGTCTGGTGGTACGAAAATCGCCGAAAAGTGCAGCTGAAATCGACGACCGCGAGATTCTTGTAGCATTCTTCTCCTCAATTTATGACTAAGTCTCGGATTCCGTGTCGGATTTCAAACCCTAGCCATCGTCTGGCCCGAAAATACCGTTTTCGGCCCATTTTTGTCGGGTGGTTTGAAAATCGCCTGAAAAGTGCAGATGAAATCGACGACGGCGAGATTCTTGTAGCATTCTTCTCCTAAATTTATGAGTGTGTCTCGGGTTTCATGTCTGATTTCAAAACCTAGCCATCGTCTGGCCCGAAAATACCGATTTCGGCCCATTTTTGTTGGGTGGTATGAAAATCACCCGAAAAGTGCAGATGAAATCGACGACCGCGAGATCCTTTTAGCATTCTTCTCCGAAATTTATGACTGTGGCTCGGGTTCCGTGTCGGATTTCAAACCCTAGCCATCGTCTGGCCCGATAATACCGATTTCGGCCCATTTTTGTCGGGTGGTACGAAAATGGCCTGAAAAGTCCAAATGAAATCGACGACCGCGAGATCCTTGTAGCATTCTTCTCCAAAATTTATGACTGTGTCTCGGGTTCCGTGTCGGATTGCAAACCCTAGCCATCCTTTGGCCCGAAAATACCGATTTCGGCCCATTTTTGTCGGGTGGTACGAAAATCACCCGAAAAGAGCAGATGAAATCGACGACCGCGAGATTCTTGTAGCATTCTTGTCCTAAATTTATGACTGTGTCTCGGGTTTTGTGTCGGATTTCAAACCCTAGCCATCGTCTGGCCCGAAAATACCGATTTCGGCTCATTTTTGTCGGGTGGTACGAAAATCGCCCGAAAAGTGCAGATGAAATCGACGACCGCGAGATCCTTATAGCATTCTTCTCCTCAATTTATGACTGTCTAGGGTTCCGTGTCGGATTTCAAACCCTAGCCATCGTCGGGCTCGAAAATACCGATTTCAGCCAATTTTTGTTGGGTGGTACGAAAATCGCCCGAAAAGTGCAGATGAAATCGACGACCGCGAGATTCTTGTAGCATTCTTCTCCTTAATTTATGACTGTGTTTTGGGTTCCGTGTCGGATTGCAAACCCTAGCCATCCTCTGGCCCGAAAATACCGATTTCGGCCCATTTTTGTCGGGTGGTACGAAAATCGCCCGAAAAGTACAGACGAAATCGACGACCGCGAGATCCATGTAGCATTCTTCTCCTAAATTTATGAATGTGTCTCGGGTTCTGTGTCGGATTTCAAACCCTAGCCATCGTCTGGCCCGAAAATACCGATTTCGGCCCATTTTTGTCGGGTGGTACGAAAATGGCCTGAAAAGTCCAGATGAAATCGACGACCGCGAGATCCTTGTAGCATTCTTCTCCAAAATTTATGATTGTGTCTTGGGTTCCGTGTCGGATTGCAAACCCTAGCCATCCTCTGGCCCGAAAATACCGATTTCGGCCCATTTTTGTCGGGTGGTACGAAAATCGCCCGAAAAGTGCAGATGAAATCGACGACCGCGAGATCCTTGTAGCATTCTTCTCCTCAATTTATGACTGTGTCTCGGGTTTCGTGTCGGATTTCAAACCCTAGCCATCGTTTGGCCCGAAAATACCGATTTCGGCCCATTTTTGTCGGGTGGTACGAAAATCGCCCGAAAAGTGCAGATGAAATCGACGACCGCGAGATCCTTATAGCATTCTTCTCCAAAATTTATGACTGTGTCTCGGGTTCCGTGTCGGATTTCAAACCCTAGCCATCGTCTGGCCCGAAAATACCGATTTCGGCCCATTTTTGTCGGGTGGTACGAAAATCGCCCGAATAGTGCAGATGAAATCGACGACCGCGAGATCCTTATAGCATTCTTCTCCTTAGTTTATGACTGTGTCTCGGGTTCCGTGTCGGATTTCAAACCCTAGCCATCGTCTGGCCCGAAAATACCGATTTCGGCCCATTTTTGTCGGGTGGTACGAAAATGGCCCGAAAAGTCTAGATGAAATCGACGACCGCGAGATCCTTATAGCATTCTTCTCCTCAATTTATGACTGTGTCTCGGGTTCCGTGTCGGATTTCAAATCCTAGCCATCGTCTGGCCCAAAAATACCGATTTCGGCCCATTTTTGTGAGGTGGTACGAAAATGGCCCGAAAAGTCTAGATGAAATCGACGACCGCGAGATCCTTATAGCATTCTTCTCCTTAATTTATGACTGTTTCTCGGGTTCCGTGTAGGATTTCAAACCCTAGCCATCGTCTGGCCCGAAAATACCGATTTCGGTCCAATTTTGTCGGGTGGTACGAAAAATCGCCCGAATAGTGCAGATGAAATTGACGACCGCGAGATCCTTATAGCATTCTTCTCCTCAATTTATGACTGTGTCTCGGGTTCCGTGTCGGATTTCAAACCCTAGCCATCGTCTGGCCCAAAAATACCGATTTCGGCCCATTTTTGTCGGGTGGTACGAAAATCGCCCGAAAAGTGCAGATGAAATCGACGACCGCGAGATCCTTATAGCATTCTTCTCCTCAATTTATGACTGTGTCTCGGGTTCCGTGTCGGATTTCAAACCCTAGCCATCATCTGGCCCGAAAATACCGATTTCGGCCCATTTTTGTCGGGTGGTATGAAAATCGCCTGAAAAGTGCAGATGAAATCGACGACCGCGAGATCCTTGTAGCATTCTTCTCCTTAATTTATGACTGTGTTTTGGGTTCCGTGTCGGATTTCAAACCCTAGCCATTGTCTGGCTCGAAAATACCGATTTCGACCCATTTTTTTCGGGTGGTATGAAAATCAACCGAAAAGTCCAGATGAAATCGACGACCGCGAGATCCTTGTAGCATTCTTCTCCAAAATTTATGACTGTGTCTCTGGTTCCGTGACAGATTTCAAACCCTAGCCATAGTCTGGCCCAAAAATACCGATTTCGGCCTTTTTTGTCGGGTGGTACGAAAATCGCCCGAAAAGTGCGGATGAAATCTACGACCGCGAGATCCTTGTAGCATTCTTCTCCTCAATTTATGACTGTGTCTCGGGTTCCGTGTCGGATTTCAAACCCTAGCCATCATCTGGCCCGAAAATACCGATTTCGGCCCATTTTTGTCGGGTGGTACGAAAATGGCCTGAAAAGTCCAGATGAAATCGACGACCGCGAGATCCTTGTAGCATTCTTCTCCTTAATTTATGACTGTCTCTCGGGTTCCGTGTCCGATTTCAAACCCTAGCCATCGTCTAGCCCGAAAATACCGATTTCGGCCCATTTTTGTCGGGTGGTACGAAAATGGCCCGGAAAGTATAGATGAAATCGACGACCGCGAGATTCTTATAGCATTCTTCTCCTCAATTTATGACTGTGTCTCGGGTTCCGTGTCGGATTTCAAACCCTAGCCATCGTTTGGCCCGAAACTACCAATTTCGGCCCAATTTTGTCACGTGGTACGAAAATCGCCCGAAAAGTGCAGATGAAAATGATGACTGCGAGCTCCTTGTAGCATTCTTCTCCTAAATTTATGAATGTGTCTCGGGTTCCGTGTCGGATTTCAAACCCTAGCCATCGTCTGGCCCGAAAATACCGATTTCGGCCCAATTTTGTCGGGTGGTACGAAAATGGCCCGAAAAGTCTAGATGAAATCGACGACCGCGAGATCCTTATAGCATTCTTCTCCTCAATTTATGACTGTGTCTCGGGTTCCGTGTCGGATTTCAAACCCTAGCCATCGTCTGGCCCAAAAATACCGATTTCGGCCCATTTTTGTGAGGTGGTACGAAAATGGCCCGAAAAGTCTAGATGAAATCGACGACCGCGAGATCCTTATAGCATTCTTCTCCTTAATTTATGACTGTTTCTCGGGTTCCGTGTAGGATTTCAAACCCTAGCCATCGTCTGGCCCGAAAATACCGATTTCGGTCCAATTTTGTCGGGTGGTACGAAAAATCGCCCGAATAGTGCAGATGAAATTGACGACCGCGAGATCCTTATAGCATTCTTCTCCTCAATTTATGACTGTGTCTCGGGTTCCGTGTCGGATTTCAAACCCTAGCCATCGTCTGGCCCAAAAATACCGATTTCGGCCCATTTTTGTCGGGTGGTACGAAAATGGCCCGAAAAGTCCAGATGAAATCGACGACCGCGAGATCCTTGTAGCATTCTTCTCCAAAATTTATGACTGTGTCTCGGGTTCCGTGTAGGATTTCAAACCCTAGCCATCGTCTGGCCCGAAAATACCGATTTCGGTCCATTTTTGTCGGGTGGTACGAAAATCGCCCGAATAGTGCAGATGAAATCGACGACCGCGAGATCCTTATAGCATTCTTCTCCTCAATTTATGACTGTGTCTCGGGTTCCGTGTCGGATTTCAAACCCTAGCCATTGTTTGGCCTAAAAATACCGATTTCGGCCCATTTTTGTCGGGTGGTACGAAAATGGCCCGAAAAGTCTAGATGAAATCGACGACCGCGAGATCCTTATAGCATTCTTCTCCTCAATTTATGACTGTGTCTCGGGTTCCGTGTCGGATTTCAAACCCTAGCCATCATCTAGCCCGAAAATACCGATTTCGGCCCATTTTTGTCGGGTGGTATGAAAATCGCCTGAAAAGTGCAGATGAAATCTACGACCGCGAGATCCTTGTAGCATTCTTCTCCTTAATTTATGACTGTGTTTTGGGTTCCGTGTCGGATTTCAAACCCTAGCCATTGTCTGGCTCGAAAATACCGATTTCGACCCATTTTTTTCGGGTGGTAAGAGAATCGCCCAAAAAGTGCAGATGAAATCGACGACCGCGAGATTCTTGTAGCATTCTTCTCCTAAATTTATGACTGTGTCTCGGGTTCCGTGTAGGATTTCAAACCCTAGCCATCGTCTGGCCCGAAAATACCGATTTCGGCCCATTTTTGTTGGGTGGTACGAAAATCGTCCGAAAAGTGCAGATGAAATCGACGACCGCGAGATTCTTGTAGCATTCTTCTCCTCAATTTATGACTAAGTCTCGGGTTCCGTGTCGGATTTCAAACCCTAGCCATCGTCTGGCCCGAAAATACCGTTTTCGGCCCATTTTTGTCGGGTGGTTTGAAAATCGCCTAAAAAGTGCAGATGAAATCGACGACGGCGAGATTCTTGTAGCATTCTTCTCCTAAATTTATGAGTGTGTCTCGGGTTTCATGTCTGATTTCAAAACCTAGCCATCGTCTGGCCCGAAAATACCGATTTCGGCCCATTTTTGTTGGGTGGTATGAAAATCACCCGAAAAGTGCAGATGAAATCGACGACCGCGAGATCCTTTTAGCATTCTTCTCCGAAATTTATGACTGTGGCTCGGGTTCCGTGTCGGATTTCAAACCCTAGCCATCGTCTGGCCCGATAATACCGATTTCGAAAATGGCCTGAAAAGTCCAAATGAAATCGACGACCGCGAGATCCTTGTAGCATTCTTCTCCAAAATTTATGACTGTGTCTCGGGTTCCGTGTCGGATTGCAAACCCTAGCCATCCTTTGGCCCGAAAATACCGATTTCGGCCCATTTTTGTCGGGTGGTACGAAAATCACCCCAAAAGAGCAGATGAAATCGACGACCGCGAGTTTCTTGTAGCATTCTTGTCCTAAATTTATGACTGTGTCTCGGGTTTTGTGTCGGATTTCAAACCCTAGCCATCGTCTGGCCCGAAAATACCGATTTCGGCCCATTTTTGTCGGGTGGTACGAAAATCGCCCGAAAAGTGCAGATGAAATCGGCGACCGCGAGATCCTTATAGCATTCTTCTCCTCAATTTATGACTGTCTCGGGTTCCGTGTCGGATTTCAAACCCTAGCCATCGTCGGGCTCGAAAATACCGATTTCAGCCCATTTTTGTTGGGTGGTACGAAAATCGCCCGAAAAGTGCAGAAGAAATCGACGACCGCGAGATTCTTGTAGCATTCTTCTCCTTAATTTATGACTGTGTTTTGGGTTCCGTGTCGGATTGCAAACCCTAGCCATCCTCTGGCCCGAAAATACCGATTTCGGCCCATTTTTGTCGGGTGGTACGAAAATCGCCCGAAAAGTGCAAATGAAATCGACGACCGCGAGATCCATGTAGCATTCTTCTCCTAAATTTATGAATGTGTCTCGGGTTCTGTGTCGGATTTCAAACCCTAGCCATCGTGTGGCCCGAAAATACCGATTTCGGCCCATTTTTGTCGAGTGGTACGAAAATCGCCCGAAAAATGCAGATGAAATCGACGACCGCAAGATCCTTGTAGCATTATTCTCCTTAATATATGACTGTGTTTTGGGTTCCGTGTCGGATTGCAAACCCTAGCCATCCTCTGGCCCGAAAATACCGATTTCGGCCCATTTTTGTCGGGTGGTACGAAAATCGCCCGAAAAGTGCAGATGAAATCAATGACCGCGAGATCCTTGTAGCATTCTACTCCTCAATTTATGACTGTGTCTCGGGTTCCGTGTCGGATTTCAAACCCTAGCCATCGTCTGGCTCGAAAATACCGATTTCGGCCCATTTTTTTCGGGTGGTACGAAAATCGCCCGAAAAGTGCAGATGAAATCGACGACCGCGAGATTCTTGTAGCATTCTTCTCCTTAATTTATGACTGTGTTTTGGGTTCCGTGTAGGATTGCAAACCCTAACCATCCTCTGGCCCGAAAATACCGATTTCGGCCCATTTTTGTCGGGTGGTACGAAAATCGCCCGAAAAGTGCAGATGAAATCGACGACCGCGAGATCCATGTAGCATTCTTCTCCTAAATTTATGAATGTGTCTCGGGTTCCGTGTCGGATTTCAAACCCTATTCATCGTCTGGACTGAAAATACCGATTTCGACCCATTTTTATCGGGTGGTATGAAAATCACCCGAAAAGTCCAGATGAAATCGACGACCGCGAGATCCTTGTAGCATTCTTCTCCAAAATTTATGACTGTGTCTCGGGTTCCGTGTCAGATTTCAAACCCTAGCCATCTTCTGGCCCGAAAATACCGATTTCGGCCTTTTTTGTCGGGTGGTACGAAAATCGCACGAAAAGTGCGGATGAAATCTACGACCGCGAGATCCTTGTAGCATTCTTCTCCTCAATTTATGACTGTGTCTCGGGTTCTGTGTCGGATTTCAAACCCTAGCCATCGTGTGGCCCGAAAATACCGATTTCGGCCCATTTTTGTCGAGTGGTACGAAAATCGCCCGAAAAATGCAGATGAAATCGACGACCGCGAGATCCTTGTAGCATTCTTCTCCTTAATTTATGACTGTGTTTTGGGTTCCGTGTCGGATTGCAAACCCTAGCCATCCTCTGGCCCGAAAATACCGATTTCGGCCCATTTTTGTCGGGTGGTACGAAAATGGCGTGAAAAGTCCAGATGAAATCGACTACCGTGAGATCCTTGTAGCATTCTTCTCCGAAATTTATGACTGTGTCTCGGGTTCCGTGTCGGATTGCAAACTCTAGCCATCCTCTGGCCTGAAAATACCGATTTCGACCCATTTTTGTCGAGTGGTACGAAAATCGCCCGAAAAGTGCAGATGAAATCGACGACTGCGAGATCCTTGTAGCATTCTTCTCCTCAATTTATGACTGTGTCTCGGGTTCCGTGTCGGATTTCAAACCCTAGCCATCGTCTGGCCTGAAAATACCGATTTCGGCCCATTTTTGTCGGGTGGTACGAAAATCGCCCGAAAAGTGCAGATGAAATCGACGACCGCGAGATCCTTGTAGCATTCTTCTCTTAAATTTATGACTGTGTCTCGGGTTCCGTGTCGGATTTCAAACCCTAGCAATCGTCTGGACCGAAAATATCGATTTCGGCCCATTTTTGTCGGGTGGTACGAAAATCGCCCGAAAAGTCCAGATGAAATCGACGACCGCAAGATCCTTGTAGCATTCTTCTCCTAAATTTATGACTGTGTCTCGGGTTCCGTGTCGGATTTCAAACCCTAGCCATCGTCTGGCCCGAAAATACCGATTTCGGCCCATTTTTGTCGGGTGGTACGAAAATCGCCCGAAAAGTGCAGATGAACTCGACGACCACGAGATCCTTGTGGCATTCTTCTCCTCAATTTATGACTGTGTCTCGGGTTCCGTCTCGGATTTAAAACCCTAGCCATCGTCTGGCGCGAAAATACCGATTTCGGCCCATTTTTGTCGGGTGGTACGAAAATCGCCTGAAAAGTGCAGATGAAATAAACGACCGCGAGATCCTTGTAGCATTCTTCTCCGCAATTTATGACTGTGTCTCGGGTTCTGTGTCGGATTTCAAACCCTAGCCATCGTGTGGTTCGAAAATACCGATTTCGGCCCATTTTTGTCAAGTGGTATGAAAATCGCCCGAAAAATGCAGATGAAATCGACGACCGCGAGATCCTTGTAGCATTCTTCTCTTTAATTTATGACTGTGTTTTGGGTTCCGAGTCGGATTGCAAACCCTAGCCATCCTCTGGCCCGAAAATACCGATTTCGGCCCATTTTTGTCGGGTGGTACGAAAATCGCCCGAAAAGTGCAGATGAAATCGACGACTGCGAGATCCTTGTAGCATTCGTCTCCTCAATTTATGACTGTGTCTCAGTTTCCGTGTCGGATTTCAAACCCTAGCCATCGTCTGGCCCGAAAATACCGATTTCAACCCATTTTTGTCAGGTGGTACGAAAATCGCCCGAAAAGTGCAGATGAAATCGACGACCGCGAGATCCTTATAGCATTTTTCTCCTCAATTTATGACTGTGTCTCGGGTTTTGTGTCGGATTTCAAACCCTATTCATCGTCTGGACTAAAAATACCGATTTCGACCCATTTTTATCGGGTGGTACAAAATCGCCTGAAAAGTGCAGATGAAATCGACGACCGCGAGATCCTTGTAGCATTCTTCTCCTAAATTTATGACTGTGTCTCGGGTTCCGTGTCTGATTTCAAACCCTAGCCATCGTCTGGCCCGAAAATACCGATTTCGGCCCATTTTTGTCGGGTGGTACGAAAATCGCCCGAAAAGTCCAGATGAAATCGACGACCGCGAGATCCTTGTAGCATTCGTCTCCAAAATTTATGACTGTGTCTCGGGTTCCGTGTCAGATTTCAAACCCTAGCCATCGTCTGGCCCGAAAATACCGATTTCGGCGTTTTTTGTTCGGTGGTACGAAAATCGCCCGAAAAGTGCGGATGAAATCGACGACCGCGAGATCCTTGTAGCATTCTTCTCCTCAATTTCTGACTGTGTCTCGGGTTCTGTGTCGGATTTCAAACCCTAGCCATCGTGTGGCCCGAAAATACCGATTTCGGCCCATTTTTGTCGGGTGGTACGAAAATCGCCCGAAAAATGCAGATGAAATCGACGACCGCGAGATCCTTGTAGCATTCTTCTCCTTAATTTATGACTGTGTTTTGGGTTCCGTGTCGGATTTCAAACCCTAGCCATCGTCTGGCCCGAAAATACCGATTTCGGACCATTTTTGTCGGGTGGTACGAAAATCGCCCGAAAAGTGCAGATGAAATCGACGACCGCGAGATTCTTGTAGCATTCTTCTCCTTAATTTATGACTGTGTTTTGGGTTCCGTGTCGGATTGCAAACCCTAGCCATCCTCTGGCCTGAAAATACCGATTTCGGCCCATTTTTGTCGGGTGGTACGAAAATGGCGTGAAAAGTCCAGATGAAATCGACTACCGTGAGATCCTTGTAGCATTCTTCTCCGAAATTTATGACTGTGTCTCGGGTTCCGTGTCGGATTGCAAACTCTAGCCATCCTCTGGCCTGAAAATACCGATTTCGGCCCATTTTTGTCGAGTGGTACGAAAATCGCCCGAAAAGTGCAGATGAAATCGACGACTGCGAGATCCTTGTAGCATTCTTCTCCTCAATTTATGACTGTGTCTCGGGTTCCGTGTCGGATTTCAAACCCTAGCCATCGTCTGGCCCGAAAATACCGATTTCGGCCCATTTTTGTCGGGTGGTACGAAAATCGCCCGAAAAGTGCAGATAAAATCGACTACCGCGAGATCCTTGTAGCATTCTTCTCCTAAATTTATGACTGTGTCTCGGGTTCCGTGTCGGATTTCAAACCCTAGCCATCGTCTGGCCCGAAAATACCGATTTCGGCCCATTTTTGTCGGGTGGTACGAAAATCGCACGAAAAGTGCAGATGAAATCGACGACCGCGAGATCCTTGTAGCATTCTTCTCCTCAATTTATGAATGTGTCTCGGGTTCGGTGTCGGATTTCAAACCCTAGCCATCGTCAGGCCCAAAAATACCGATTTCGGCTAATTTTTGTCGGGTGGTACGAAAATCACCCGAAAAGTGCAGATGAAATCGACGACCGCGAGATTCTTGTAGCATTCTTCTCCTAAATTTATGATTTTGTCTTGGGTTTCATGTCGGATTTCAATCCCTAGCAATCGTCTGGACCGAAAATACCGATTTCGGACCATTTTTGTCGGGTGGTACGAAAATCGCCCGAAAAGTGCAGATGAAATCGCAACCTGCGAGATCCTTATAACATTCTTCTCCACATTTTATGACTGTGTCTCGGGTTCCGTGTCAGATTTCAAACCCTAGCTATCGTCTAGCCCTAAAACACCGATTTCTGCCCATTTTTGTCTGGTGGATCGAAAATCGCCCGAAAAGTGTAGATGAAATCGACGACCGCGTGATTCTTGTAGCATTCTTCTCCTAAATTTATGACTGTGTCTCGGGTTTCGTGTCGGATTTCAAACCCTAGCCATCGTGTGGCCCGAAAATACCGATTTCGGCCCATTTTTGTCGGGTGGTACGAAAATCGCCCGAAAAGTGCAGATGAAATCGACGACCGCGAGATTCTTGTAGCATTCTTCTCCTAAATTTATGACTGTGTCTCGGGTTTCGTGTCGGATTTCAAACCCTAGCCATCGTCTGGCCCGAAAATACCGATTTCGGTCCATTTTTGTCGGGTGGTACGAAAATCGCCCGAAAAGTGCAGATGAACTCGACGACCACGAGATCCTTGTGGCATTCTTCTCCTCAATTTATGACTGTGTCTCGGGTTCCGTCTCGGATTTCAAACCCTAGCCATCGTCTGGCGCGAAAATACCGATTTCGGCCCATTTTTGTCGGGTGGTACGAAAATCGCCTGAAAAGTGCAGATGAAATAAACGACCGCGAGATCCTTGTAGCATTCTTCTCCGCAATTTATGACTGTGTCTCGGGTTCTGTGTCGGATTTCAAACCCTAGCCATCGTGTGGTTCGAAAATACCGATTTCGGCCCATTTTTGTCGAGTGGTATGAAAATCGCCCGAAAAATGCAGATGAAATCGAGGACCGCGAGATCCTTGTAGCATTCTTCTCTTTAATTTATGACTGTGTTTTGGGTTCCGAGTCGGATTGCAAACCCTAGCCATCCTCTGGCCCGAAAATACCGATTTCGGCCCATTTTTGTCGAGTGGTACGAAAATCGCTCGAAAAGTGCAGATGAAATCGACGACTGCGAGATCCTTGTAGCATTCTTCTCCTCAATTTATGACTGTGTCTCGGGTTCCGTGTCGGATTTCAAACCCTAGCCATCGTCTGGCCCGAAAATACCGATTTCGGCCCATTTTTGTCGGGTGGTACGAAAATCGCCCGAAAAGTGCAGATTAAATCAACGACCGCGAGATCCTTATAGCATTCTTCTCCTCAATTTATGACTGTGTCTCGGGTTCCGTGTCGGATTTCAAACCCTAGCCATCGTCTGGCCCGAAAATACCGATTTCGGCCCATTTTTGTCGGGTGGTACGAAAATGGCCCGAAAAGTGCAGATGAA
This sequence comes from Cicer chorassanicum, assembly GCA_037974735.1. NCBI lineage: Eukaryota > Viridiplantae > Streptophyta > Magnoliopsida > Fabales > Fabaceae > Cicer > Cicer chorassanicum. The sequence continues at coordinate 92,960 of JBBPBP010000784.1, read as the reverse complement.
ATCGACGACCGCGAGATTCTTGTAGCATTCTTCTCCTAAATTTATGACTGTGTCTCGGGTTTCGTGTCGGATTTCAAACCCTAGCCATCGTCTGGCCCGAAAATACCGATTTCGGCCCATTTTTGTCGGGTGGTACGAAAATCGCCCGAAAAGTGCAGATGAACTCGACGACCACGAGATCCTTGTGGCATTCTTCTCCTCAATTTATGACTGTGTCTCGGGTTCCGTCTCGGATTTCAAACCCTAGCCATCGTCTGGCGCGAAAATACCGATTTCGGCCCATTTTTGTCGGGTGGTACGAAAATCGCCTGAAAAGTGCAGATGAAATAAACGACCGCGAGATCCTTGTAGCATTCTTCTCCGCAATTTATGACTGTGTCTCGGGTTCTGTGTCGGATTTCAAACCCTAGCCATCGTGTGGTTCGAAAATACCGATTTCGGCCCATTTTTGTCGAGTGGTATGAAAATCGCCCGAAAAATGCAGATGAAATCGACGACCGCGAGATCCTTGTAGCATTCTTCTCTTTAATTTATGACTGTGTTTTGGGTTCCGAGTCGGATTGCAAACCCTAGCCATCCTCTGGCCTGAAAATACCGATTTCGGCCCATTTTTGTCGAGTGGTACGAAAATCGCTCGAAAAGTGCAGATGAAATCGACGACTGCGAGATCCTTGTAGCATTCTTCTCCTCAATTTATGACTGTGTCTCGGGTTCCATGTCGGATTTCAAACCCTAGCCATCGTCTGGCCCGAAAATACCGATTTCGGCCCATTTTTGTCGGGTGGTACGAAAATCGCCCGAAAAGTGCAGATGAAATCGACGACCGCGAGATCCTTATAGCATTCTTCTCCTCAATTTATGACTGTCTCGGATTTTGTGTCGGATTTCAAACCCTATTCATCGTCTGGACCGAAAATACCGATTTCGACCCATTTTTATCGGGTGGTACAAAATCGCCCGAAAAGTGCAGATGAAATCGACGACCACGAGATCCTTGTAGCATTCTTCTCCTAAATTTATGACTGTGTCTCGGGTTCCGTGTCTGATTTCAAACCCTAGCCATCGTCTGGCCCGAAAATACCGATTTCGGCCCATTTTTGTCGGGTGGTACGAAAATCGCCCGAAAAGTCCAGATGAAATCGACGACCACGAGATCCTTGTAGCATTCGTCTCCAAAATTTATGACTGTGTCTCGGGTTCTGTGTCAGATTTCAAACCCTAGCCATCGTCTGGCCCGAAAATACCGATTTCGGCGTTTTTTGTCGGGTGGTACGAAAATCGCCCGAAAAGTGCGGATGAAATCGACGACCGCGAGATCCTTGTAGCATTCTTCTCCTCAATTTATGACTGTGTCTCGGGTTCTGTGTCGGATTTCAAACCCTAGCCATCGTGTGGCCCGAAAATACCGATTTCAGCCCATTTTTGTCGGGTGGTACGAAAATCGCCCGAAAAATGCAGATGAAATCGACGACCGCGAGATCCTTGTAGCATTCTTCTCCTTAATTTATGACTGTGTTTTGGGTTCCGTGTCGGATTTCAAACCCTAGCCATCGTCTGGCCCGAAAATACCGATTTCGGACCATTTTTGTCGGGTGGTACGAAAATCGCCCGAAAAGTGCAGATGAAATCGACGACCGCGAGATTCTTGTAGCATTCTTCTCCTTAATTTATGACTGTGTTTTGGGTTCCGTGTCGGATTGCAAACCCTAGCCATCCTCTGGCCTGAAAATACCGATTTCGGCCCATTTTTGTCGGGTGGTACGAAAATGGCGTGAAAAGTCCAGATGAAATCGACTACCGTGAGATCCTTGTAGCATTCTTCTCCGAAATTTATGACTGTGTCTCGGGTTCCGTGTCGGATTGCAAACTCTAGCCATCCTCTGGCCTGAAAATACCGATTTCGGCCCATTTTTGTCGAGTGGTACGAAAATCGCCCGAAAAGTGCAGATGAAATCGACGACTGCGAGATCCTTGTAGCATTCTTCTCCTCAATTTATGACTGTGTCTCGGGTTCCGTGTCGGATTTCAAACCCTAGCCATCGTCTGGCCCGAAAATACCGATTTCGGCCCATTTTTGTCGGGTGGTACGAAAATCGCCCGAAAAGTGCAGATGAACTCGACGACCACGAGATCCTTGTGGCATTCTTCTCCTCAATTTATGACTGTGTCTCGGGTTCCGTCTCGGATTTAAAACCCTAGCCATCGTCTGGCGCGAAAATACCGATTTCGGCCCATTTTTGTCGGGTGGTACGAAAATCGCCTGAAAAGTGCAGATGAAATAAACGACCGCGAGATCCTTGTAGCATTCTTCTCCGCAATTTATGACTGTGTCTCGGGTTCTGTGTCGAATTTCAAACCCTAGCCATCGTGTGGTTCGAAAATACCGGTTTCGGCCCATTTTTGTCGAGTGGTATGAAAATCGCCCGAAAAATGCAGATGAAATCGACGACCGCGAGATCCTTGTAGCATTCTTCTCTTTAATTTATGACTGTGTTTTGGGTTCCAAGTCGGATTGCAAACCCTAGCCATCCTCTGGCCCGAAAATACCGATTTCGGCCCATTTTTGTCGGGTGGTACGAAAATCGCCCGAAAAGTGCAGATGAAATCGACGACTGCGAGATCCTTGTAGCATTCTTCTCCTCAATTTATGACTGTGTCTCGGGTTCCGTGTCGAATTTCAAACCCTAGCCATCGTCTGGCCCGAAAATACCGATTTCGGCCCATTTTTGTCGGGTGGTACGAAAATCGCCCGAAAAGTCCAGATGAAATCGACGACCGCGAGATCCTTGTAGCATTCGTCTCCAAAATTTATGACTGTGTCTCGGGTTCTGTGTCAGATTTCAAACCCTAGCCATCGTCTGGCCCGAAAATACCGATTTCGGCGTTTTTTGTCGGGTGGTACGAAAATCGCCCGAAAAGTGCGGATGAAATCGACGACCGCGAGATCCTTGTAGTATTCTTCTCCTCAATTTATGACTGTGTCTCGGGTTCTGTGTCGGATTTCAAACCCTAGCCATCGTGTGGCCCGAAAATACCGATTTCGGCCCATTTTTGTCGGGTGGTAAGAAAATCGCCCGAAAAATGCAGATGAAATCGACGACCGCGAGATCCTTGTAGCATTCTTCTCCTTAATTTATGACTGTGTTTTGGGTTCCGTGTCGGATTTCAAACCCTAGCCATCGTCTGGCCCGAAAATACCGATTTCGGACCATTTTTGTCGGGTGGTACGAAAATTGCCCAAAAAGTGCAGATGAAATCGACGACCGCGAGATTCTTGTAGCATTCTTCTCCTAAATTTATGACTGTGTCTCGGGTTTCGTGTCGGATTTCAAACCCTAGCCATCGTCTGGCCCGAAAATACCGATTTCGGCCCATTTTTGTCGGGTGGTACGAAAATCGCCCGAAAAGTGCAGATGAACTCGACGACCACGAGATCCTTGTGGCATTCTTCTCCTCAATTTATGACTGTGTCTCGGGTTCCGTCTCGGATTTAAAACCCTAGCCATCGTCTGGCGCGAAAATACCGATTTCGGCCCATTTTTGTCGGGTGGTACGAAAATCGCCTGAAAAGTGCAGATGAAATAAACGACCGCGAGATCCTTGTAGCATTCTTCTCCGCAATTTATGACTGTGTCTCGGGTTCTGTGTCGAATTTCAAACCCTAGCCATCGTGTGGTTCGAAAATACCGGTTTCGGCCCATTTTTGTCGAGTGGTATGAAAATCGCCCGAAAAATGCAGATGAAATCGACGACCGCGAGATCCTTGTAGCATTCTTCTCTTTAATTTATGACTGTGTTTTGGGTTCCAAGTCGGATTGCAAACCCTAGCCATCCTCTGGCCCGAAAATACCGATTTCGGCCCATTTTTGTCGGGTGGTACGAAAATCGCCCGAAAAGTGCAGATGAAATCGACGACTGCGAGATCCTTGTAGCATTCTTCTCCTCAATTTATGACTGTGTCTCGGGTTCCGTGTCGAATTTCAAACCCTAGCCATCGTCTGGCCCGAAAATACCGATTTCGGCCCATTTTTGTCGGGTGGTACGAAAATCGCCCGAAAAGTCCAGATGAAATCGACGACCGCGAGATCCTTGTAGCATTCGTCTCCAAAATTTATGACTGTGTCTCGGGTTCTGTGTCAGATTTCAAACCCTAGCCATCGTCTGGCCCGAAAATACCGATTTCGGCGTTTTTTGTCGGGTGGTACGAAAATCGCCCGAAAAGTGCGGATGAAATCGACGACCGCGAGATCCTTGTAGCATTCTTCTCCTCAATTTATGACTGTGTCTCGGGTTCTGTGTCGGATTTCAAACCCTAGCCATCGTGTGGCCCGAAAATACCGATTTCAGCCCATTTTTGTCGGGTGGTACGAAAATCGCCCGAAAAATGCAGATGAAATCGACGACCGCGAGATCCTTGTAGCATTCTTCTCCTTAATTTATGACTGTGTTTTGGGTTCCGTGTCGGATTTCAAACCCTAGCCATCGTCTGGCCCGAAAATACCGATTTTGGACCATTTTTGTCGGGTGGTACGAAAATCGCCCGAAAAGTGCAGATGAAATCGACGACCGCGAGATTCTTTTAGCATTCTTCTCCTAAATTTATGACTGTGTCTTGGGTTCCGTCTCGGATTTCAAACCCTAGCCATCGTCTGGCGCGAAAATACCGATTTCGGCCCATTTTTGTCGGGTGGTACGAAAATCGCCTGAAAAGTGCAGATGAAATAAACGACCGCGAGATCCTTGTAGCATTCTTCTCCGCAATTTATGACTGTGTCTCGGGTTCTGTGTCGGATTTCAAACCCTAGCCATCGTGTGGTTCGAAAATACCGATTTCGGCCCATTTTTGTCGAGTGGTATGAAAATCGCCCGAAAAATGCAGATGAAATCGACGACCGCGAGATCCTTGTAGCATTCTTCTCTTTAATTTATGACTGTGTTTTGGGTTCCGAGTCGGATTGCAAACCCTAGCCATCCTCTGGCCCAAAAATACCGATTTCGGCCCATTTTTGTCGGGTGGTACGAAAATCGCCCGAAAAGTGCAGATGAAATCGACGACTGCGAGATCCTTGTAGCATTCGTCTCCTCAATTTATGACTGTGTCTCAGTTTCCGTGTCGGATTTCAAACCCTAGCCATCGTCTGGCCCGAAAATACCGATTTCAACCCATTTTTGTCAGGTGGTACGAAAATCGCCCGAAAAGTGCAGATGAAATCGACGACCGCGAGATCCTTATAGCATTTTTCTCCTCAATTTATGACTGTGTCTCGGGTTTTGTGTCGGATTTCAAACCCTATTCATCGTCTGGACTAAAAATACCGATTTCGACCCATTTTTATCGGGTGGTACAAAATCGCCTGAAAAGTGCAGATGAAATCGACGACCGCGAGATCCTTGTAGCATTCTTCTCCTAAATTTATGACTGTGTCTCGGGTTCCGTGTCTGATTTCAAACCCTAGCCATCGTCTGGCCCGAAAATACCGATTTCGGCCCATTTTTGTCGGGTGGTACGAAAATCGCCCGAAAAGTCCAGATGAAATCGACGACCGCGAGATCCTTGTAGCATTCGTCTCCAAAATTTATGACTGTGTCTCGGGTTCCGTGTTAGATTTCAAACCCTAGCCATCGTCTGGCCCGAAAATACCGATTTCGGCGTTTTTTGTTCGGTGGTACGAAAATCGCCCGAAAAGTGCGGATGAAATCGACGACCGCGAGATCCTTGTAGCATTCTTCTCCTCAATTTATGACTGTGTCTCGGGTTCTATGTCGGATTTCAAACCCTAGCCATCGTGTGGCCCGAAAATACCGATTTCGGCCCATTTTTGTCGGGTGGTACGAAAAATGCAGATGAAATCGACGACCGCGAGATCCTTGTAGCATTCTTCTCCTAAATTTATGACTGTGTCTCGGGTTCCGTGTCTAATTTCAAACCCTAGCCATCGTCTGGCCCGAAAATACCGATTTCGGCCCATTTTTGTCGGGTGGTACGAAAATCGCCCGAAAAGTCCAGATGAAATCGACGACCGCGAGATCCTTGTAGCATTCTTCTCCTAAATTTATGACTGTTTCTCGGGTTCCGTGTCAGATTTCAAACCCTAGCCATCATCTGGCCCGAAAATACCGATTTCGGCCCATTTTTGTCGGGTGGTACAAAAATCGCCCGAAAAGTCCAGATGAAATCGGCGACCGCGAGATCCTTATAGCATTCTTCTCCAAAATTTATGACTGTGTCTCGGGTTCCGTGTAGGATTTCAAACCCTAGCCATCGTCTGGCCCGAAAATACCGATTTCGGCCCATTTTTGTCGGGTGGTACGAAAATTGCCTGAAAAGTACAGATGAAATCGACGACCGCGAGATTCATGTAGCATTCTTCTCCTTAATTTATAACTGTGTCTCGGGTTTCGTGTCGGATTTCAAACCCTAGCCGTCGTCTGGCCCGAAAATACCAATTTCGGCCCATTTTTGTCGGGTGGTACGAAAATCGCCCGAAAAGTGCAGATGAAATCGACGACCGCGAGATCCTTATAGCATTCTTCTCCTCAATTTATGACTTTGTCTCGGGTTTTGTGTCGGATTTCAAACCTTATTCATCGTCTGGACTGAAAATACCGATTTCTACCCATTTTTATCGGGTGGTACAAAATCGCCCGAAAAGTGCAGATGAAATCGACGACCGCGAGATCCTTGTAGCATTCTTCTCCTAAATTTATGACTGTGTCTCGGGTTCCGTGTCTGATTTCAAACCCTAGCCATCGTATGTCCCGAAAATACCGATTTCAAACCCTAGCCATCGTCTGTCCCGAAAATACCGATTTCGGCCCATTTTTGTCGGGTGGTACGAAAATCGCCCGAAAAGTCCATATGAAATCGACGACCGCGAGATCCTTGTAGCATTCATCTCCAAAATTTATGACTGTGTCTCGGGTTCCGTGTCAGATTTCAAACCCTAGCCATCGTCTGGCCCGAAAATCACGATTTCGGCGTTTTTTGTCGGGTGGTGTGAAAATCGCCCGAAAAGTGCGTCTGAAATCGACGACCGCTAGATCCTTTTAGCATTCTTCTCCTCAATTTATGACTGTGTCTCGGGTTTTGTGTCGGATTTCAAACCCTGGCCATCGTGTGGCCCGAAAATACCGATTTCGGCCCATTTTTGTCGGGTGGTACGAAAATCGCCCGAAAAATGCAGATGAAATCGACGACCGCGAG
>JBBPBP010000784.1:68875-80503 GCA_037974735.1 Cicer chorassanicum | reverse complement strand
TACCGATTTCGGCCCATTTTTGTTGGGTGGTACGAAAATCGCCGAAATGTGCAGATGAAATCGACGACCGCGAGATTCTTGTAGCATTCTTCTCCTCAATTTATGACTAAGTCTCGGGTTCCGTGTCAGATTTCAAACCCTAGCCATCGTCTGGCCCGAAAATACCGTTTTCGGCCCATTTTTGTCGGGTGGTACGAAAATCGCTCGAAAAGTGCAGATGAAATCGACGACCGCGAGATTCTTGTAGCATTCTTCTCCTAAATTTATGACTGTTTCTCGGGTTTCGTGTCGGATTTCAAACCCTAGCCTTCACCTGGCCCGAAAATACCGATTTCGGCCCATTTTTGTCGGGTGGTACGAAAATTGCCCGAAAAGTGCAGATGAAATCGACGACCGCGAGATCCTTGTAGCATTCTTCTCCTCAATTTATGACTGTGTCTCGGGTTCTCTGTCGGATTTGAAACCCTAGCCATCGTGTGGCCCGAAAATACCGATTTCGGCCCATTTTTGTCGGTGGTACGAAAATCGCCTGAAAAGTACAGATGAAATAGACGACCGCGAGATTCTTGTAGCATTCTTCTCCTAAATTTAAGACTGTGTCTCGGGTTTCGTGTTGGATTTCAAACCCTAGCCATCGTCTGGCCCGAAAATACCGATTTCGGTCCATTTTTGTTGGGTGGTACGAAAATCGCCCGAAAAGTACAGATGAAATCGACGACCGCGAGATTCTTGTAGCATTCTTCTCCTTAATTTATGATTGTGTCTCGGGTTTCGTGTCGGATTTCAAACCCTAGCCATCGTTTGGCCCGAAAATACCGATTTCGGCCCATTTTTGTCGGGTGGTACGAAAATCTCCCGAAAAGTCCAGATGAAATCGACGACCGCGAGATCCTTGTAGCATTCGTCTCCAAAATTTATGACTGTGTCTCGGGTTCTGTGTCAGATTTCAAACCCTAGCAATCGTCTGGCCCGAAAATACCGATTTTGGCGTTTTTTGTCGGGTGGTACGAAAATCGCCCGAAAAGTGCGGATGAAATCGACGACCGCGAGATCCTTGTAGCATTCTTCTCCTCAATTTATGACTGTGTCTCGGGTTCTTTGTCGGATTTCAAACCCTAGCCATCGTGTGGCCCGAAAATACCGATTTCGGCCCATTTTTGTCGGGTGGTACGAAAATCGCCTGAAAAATGCAGATGAAATCGACGACCGCGAGATCCTTGTAGCATTCTTCTCCTTAATTTATGACTGTGTTTCGGGTTCCGTGTCGGATTTCAAACCCTAGCCATCGTCTGGCCCGAAAATACCGATTTCGGACCATTTTTGTCGGGTGGTACGAAAATCGCCCGAAAAGTGCAGATGAAATCGACGACCGCGAGATTCTTGTAGCATTCTTCTCCTAAATTTATGACTGTGTCTCGGGTTTCGTGTCGGATTTCAAACCCTAGCCATCGTTTGGCCCGAAAATACCGATTTCCGTCCATTTTTGTCGGGTGGTACGAAAATCGCCCGAAAAGTGCAGATGAAATCGACGATCGCGAGATCCTTGTAGCATTCTTCTCCTAAATTTATGACTGTGTCTCGGGTTCCGTGTCAGATTTCAAACCCTAGCCATCATCTGGCCCGAAAATACCGATTTCGGCCCATTTTTGTCGGGTGGTACGAAAATCGCCCGAAAAGTGCAGATGAAATCGACGACCGCGAGATCCTTATAGCATTCTTCTCCTCAATTTATGACTGTGTCTCGGGTTCCATGTCGAATTTCAAACCCTAGCCATCGTCTGGCCCGAAAATACCGATTTCGGCCCATTTTTGTCGGGTGGTACGAAAATCGCCCGAAAAGTCCAGATGAAATCGACGACCGCGAGATCCTTGTAGCATTCTTCTCCTAAATTTATGACTATGTCTCGGGTTCCGTGTCGGATTTCAAACCCTAGCCATCGTCTGGCCTGAAAATACCGCTTTCGGCCCATTTTTGTCGGGTGGTACAAAAATCGCCCGAAAAGTCCAGAATAAATCGACGACCGCGAGATCCTTATAGCATTCTTCTCCTCAATTTATGATTGTGTCTCGGGTTCCGTGTCGGATTTCAAACCCTAGCCATCGTCTGGCCCGAAAATACCGCTTTCGGCCCATTTTTGTCGGGTGGTACGAAAATCGTCCGAAAAGTCCAGATGAAATCGACGACCGCGAGATTCTTGTAGCATTCTTCTCCAAAATTTATGACTGTGTCTCGGGTTCCGTGTCAGATTTCAAACCCTAGCCATCGTCTGGCCCGAAAATACCGATTTCGGCCCATTTTTGTCGGGTGGTACGAAAATCGCCCGAAAAGTCAAGATGAAATCGACGACCGCGAGATCCTTGTAGCATTCTTCTCCAAAATTTATGACTGTGTCTCGGGTTCCGTGTCGGATTTCAAACCCTAGCCTTCGTCTGACCCGAAAATACCGATTTCCGCCCATTTTTGTCGGGTGGTACGAAAATCGCCTGAAAAGTCCAGATGAAATCGACGACCGCGAGATTCTTGTAGCATTCTTCTCCAAAATTTATGACTGTGTCTCGGGTTCCGTGTCGGATTTCAAACCCTAGCCATCGTCTGGCCCGAAAATACCGATTTCGGCCCATTTTTATCGGGTGGTACGAAAATCGTCCGAAAAGTCAAGATGAAATCGACGACTGCGAGATCCTTGTAGCATTCTTCTCCTAAATTTATGACTGTGTCTCGGGTTCCGTGTCGGATTTCAAACCCTAGCCATCGTCTGGCCCTAAAATACCGATTTCGGCCCATTTTTGTTGGGTGGTACGAAAATCGCCCGAAAAGTCCAGATGAAATCGACGACCGCGAGATCCTTGTAGCATTCTTCTCCTAAATTTATGACTGTGTCTCGGGTTCTGTGTCGGATTTCAAACCCTAGCCATCGTCTGGCCCGAAAATACCGATTTCGGCCCATTTTTGTCAGGTGGTACGAAAATCGCCCTAAAAGTCCAGATGAAATCGACGATCGCGAGATCCTTTTAGCATTCTTCTCCTAAATTTATGACTCTGTCTCGAGTTCCGGGTCAGATTTCAAACCCTAGCCATCGTCTAGCCCGAAAATACCGATTTCGGCCCATTTGTGTCGGGTGGTACGAAAATCGCCCGAAAAGTCCAGATGAAATCAACGACCGCGAGATCCTTGTAGCATTCTTCTCCTAAATTAATGACTGTGTCTCGGGTTCCATGTCGGATTTCAAACCCTAGCCATCGTCTGGCCCGAAAATACCGATTTCGGCCCATTTTTGTCGGGTGGTACGAAAATCACCCGAAAAGTCCAGATGAAATCGACGACCGCGAGATCCTTTTAGCATTCTTCTCCAAAATTTATGACTGTGTCTCGGGTTCCGTGCCAGATTTAAAACCCTAGCCATCGTTTGCCCGAAAATACCGATTTCGGCCCATTTTTGTCGGGTGGTACGAAAATCGCCCGAAAAGTGCAGATGAAATCGATGACCGCGAAATCCTTGTAGCATTCTTCTCCTAAATTTATGACTGTGTCTCGGGTTCCGTGTCGGATTTCAAACCCTAGCCATCGTTTGGCCCGAAAAATACCAATTTCGGCCCATTTTTGTCGGGTGGTACGAAAATCGCCCGAAAAGTCCACATGAAATCGACGACCGCGAGATCCTTGTAGCATTCTTCTCCTAAATTTATGACTGTGTCTCGGGTTCCGTGTCGGATTTCAAACCCTAGCCATCGTCTGGCCCGAAAATACCGATTTCGGCCCATTTTTGTCGGGTTGTACGAAAATCGCCCGAAAAGTGCAGATGAAATCGACGACCGCGAGATTCTTGTAGCATTCTTCTCCTAAATTTATGACTGTGTCTCGGGTTTCGTGTCGGATTTCAAACCCTAGCCATCGTCTGGCCCGAAAATACCGATTTCGGCCCATTTTTGTCGGGTGGTAGAAAAATCGCCCGAAAAGTGCAGATGAAATCGACGATCCCGAGATCCTTGTAGCATTCTTCTCCTAAATTTATGACTGTGTCTCGGGTTCCGTGTCAGATTTCAAACCCTAGCCATCGTCTAGTCCGAAAATACAGATTTCGGCCCATTTTGTTCGGGTGGTACGAAAATCGCCCGAAAAGTGCAGATGAAATCGACGACCTCGAGATCCTTGTAGCATTCTTCTCCTCAATTTATGACTGTGTCTCGGGTTCCGTGTCGGATTTCAAACCCTATCCATCGTCTGGCCCGAAAATACCGATTTCGGCCCATTTTTGTCGGGTGGTACGAAAATGGCCCGAAAAGTCCAGATGAAATCGACGACCGCGAGATCCTTGTAGCATTCTTCTCCAAAATTTATGACTGTCTCGGGTTCCGTGTCAGATTTCAAACCCTAGCCATCGTCTGGCCCGAAAATACCAATTTCGGGCCATTTTTGTCGAGTGGTACGAAAATCGCCCGAAAAGTGCAGATGAAATCGACGACCGCGAGATTCTTGTAGCATTCTTCTCCTAAATTTATGACTGTGTCTCGGGTTTCGTGTCGGATTTCAAACCCTAGCCATCGTCTGGCCCGAAAATACCTATTTCGACCCATTTTTGTCGGGTGGTACGAAAATCACCCGAAAAGTGCAGATGAAATCGACGACCGCGAGATCCTTGTAGCATTCTTCTCCAAAATTTATGACTGTGTCTCGGGTTCCGTGTCGGATTTCAAACCCTAGCCATCGTCTAGCCCGAAAATACCGATTTCGACCCATTTTTGTCAGGTGGTACGAAAATCGCCCGAAAAGTGCAGATGAAATCGACGACCGCGAGATCCTTGTAGCATTCTTCTCCAAAATTTATGACTGTGTCTCGGGTTCCGTGTCGGATTTCAAACCCTAGCCATCGTCTGGCCTGAAAATACCGATTTCGGCCCATTTTTGTTGGGTGGTACGAAAATCGCCCGAAAAGTGCAGATGAAATCGACGACCGCGAGATCCTTGTAGCATTCTTCTCCTAAATTTATGACAGTGTCTCGGGTTCCGTGTCGGATTTCAAACCCTAGCCATCGTCTGGCCCGAAAATACCGATTTCGGCCCATTTTTGTCGGGTGGTACGAAAATCGCCCGAAAAGTGCAGATGAAATCGACGATCGCGAGATCCTTGTAGCATTCTTCTCCTAAATTTATGACTGTGTCTCGGGTTCCGTGTCAGATTTCAAACCCTAGCCATCGTCTGGCCCGAATATACCGATTTCAGCCCATTTTTGTCGGGTGGTACGAAAATCGCCTGAAAAGTGCAGATGAACTCGACGACCGCGAGATCCTTGTGGCATTCTTCTCCTCAATTTATGACTGTGTCTCGGGTTCCGTGTCGGATTTCAAACCCTAGCCATCGTCTGGCACGAAAATACCGATTTCGGACCATTTTTGTCGGGTGGTACGAAAATCGCCCGAAAAGTGCAGATGAAATCGACGACCGCGAGATTCTTGTAGCATTCTTCTCCTAAATTTATGACTGTGTCTCGAGTTTCTTGTCGGATTTCAAACCCTAGCCATCGTCTGGCCCGAAAATACCGATTTCGGCCCATTTTTGTCGGGTGGTACGAAAATCGCCCGAAAAGTGCAGATGAAATCGACGATCGCGAGATCCTTGTAGCATTCTTCTCCTAAATTTATGACAATGTCTCGGGTTCCGTGTCAGATTTCAAACTCTAGCCATCGTCTGGCCTGAAAATACCGATTTCAGCCCATTTTTGTCGGGTGGTACGAAAATCGCCCGAAAAGTGCAGATGAACTCGACGACCGCGAGATCCTTCTGGCATTCTTCTCCTCTATTTATGACTGTGTCTCGGGTTCCGTGTCGGATTTCAAACCCTAGCCATCGTCTGGCCCGAAAATACCGATTTCGGCCCATTTTTGTCGGTGGTACGAAAATCGCCTGAAAAGTACAGATGAAATAGACGACCGCGAGATTCTTGTAGCATTCTTCTCCTAAATTTAAGACTGTGTCTCGGGTTTCGTGTTGGATTTCAAACCCTAGCCATCGTCTGGCCCGAAAATACCGATTTCGGCCCATTTTTGTTGGGTGGTACGAAAATCGCCCGAAAAGTACAGATGAAATCGACGACCGCGAGATTCTTGTAGCATTCTTCTCCTTAATTTATGATTGTGTCTCGGGTTTCGTGTCGGATTTCAAACCCTAGCCATCGTCTGGCCCGAAAATACCGATTTCGGCCCATTTTTGTCGGGTGGTACGAAAATCGCCCGAAAAGTGCAGATGAAATCGACGACCGCGAGATCCTTATAGAATTCTTCTCCTCAATTTATGACTGTGTCTCGGGTTCCGTGTCGGATTTCAAACCCTAGCCATCGTCTGGCCCGAAAATACCGATTTCGGCCCATTTTTGTCGGGTGGTACGAAAATCGCCCGAAAAGTGCAGATGAACTCGACGACCACGAGATCCTTGTGGCATTCTTCTCCTCAATTTATGACTGTGTCTCGGGTTCCGTCTCGGATTTAAAACCCTAGCCATCGTCTGGCGCGAAAATACCGATTTCGGCCCATTTTTGTCGGGTGGTACGAAAATCGCCTGAAAAGTGCAGATGAAATAAACGACCGCGAGATCCTTGTAGCATTCTTCTCCGCAATTTATGACTGTGTCTCGGGTTCTGTGTCGGATTTCAAACCCTAGCCATCGTGTGGTTCGAAAATACCGATTTCGGCCCATTTTTGTCAAGTGGTATGAAAATCGCCCGAAAAATGCAGATGAAATCGACGACCGCGAGATCCTTGTAGCATTCTTCTCTTTAATTTATGACTGTGTTTTGGGTTCCGAGTCGGATTGCAAACCCTAGCCATCCTCTGGCCCGAAAATACCGATTTCGGCCCATTTTTGTCGGGTGGTACGAAAATCGCCCGAAAAGTGCAGATGAAATCGACGACTGCGAGATCCTTGTAGCATTCGTCTCCTCAATTTATGACTGTGTCTCAGTTTCCGTGTCGGATTTCAAACCCTAGCCATCGTCTGGCCCGAAAATACCGATTTCAACCCATTTTTGTCAGGTGGTACGAAAATCGCCCGAAAAGTGCAGATGAAATCGACGACCGCGAGATCCTTATAGCATTTTTCTCCTCAATTTATGACTGTGTCTCGGGTTTTGTGTCGGATTTCAAACCCTATTCATCGTCTGGACTAAAAATACCGATTTCGACCCATTTTTATCGGGTGGTACAAAATCGCCTGAAAAGTGCAGATGAAATCGACGACCGCGAGATCCTTGTAGCATTCTTCTCCTAAATTTATGACTGTGTCTCGGGTTCCGTGTCTGATTTCAAACCCTAGCCATCGTCTGGCCCGAAAATACCGATTTCGGCCCATTTTTGTCGGGTGGTACGAAAATCGCCCGAAAAGTCCAGATGAAATCGACGACCGCGAGATCCTTGTAGCATTCGTCTCCAAAATTTATGACTGTGTCTCGGGTTCCGTGTCAGATTTCAAACCCTAGCCATCGTCTGGCCCGAAAATACCGATTTCGGCGTTTTTTGTTCGGTGGTACGAAAATCGCCCGAAAAGTGCGGATGAAATCGACGACCGCGAGATCCTTGTAGCATTCTTCTCCTCAATTTATGACTGTGTCTCGGGTTCTGTGTCGGATTTCAAACCCTAGCCATCGTGTGGCCCGAAAATACCGATTTCAGCCCATTTTTGTCGGGTGGTACGAAAATCGCCCGAAAAATGCAGATGAAATCGACGACCGCGAGATCCTTGTAGCATTCTTCTCCTTAATTTATGACTGTGTTTTGGGTTCCGTGTCGGATTTCAAACCCTAGCCATCGTCTGGCCCGAAAATACCGATTTTGGACCATTTTTGTCGGGTGGTACGAAAATCGCCCGAAAAGTGCAGATGAAATCGACGACCGCGAGATTCTTTTAGCATTCTTCTCCTAAATTTATGACTGTGTCTTGGGTTCCGTCTCGGATTTCAAACCCTAGCCATCGTCTGGCGCGAAAATACCGATTTCGGCCCATTTTTGTCGGGTGGTACGAAAATCGCCTGAAAAGTGCAGATGAAATAAACGACCGCGAGATCCTTGTAGCATTCTTCTCCGCAATTTATGACTGTGTCTCGGGTTCTGTGTCGGATTTCAAACCCTAGCCATCGTGTGGTTCGAAAATACCGATTTCGGCCCATTTTTGTCGAGTGGTATGAAAATCGCCCGAAAAATGCAGATGAAATCGACGACCGCGAGATCCTTGTAGCATTCTTCTCTTTAATTTATGACTGTGTTTTGGGTTCCGAGTCGGATTGCAAACCCTAGCCATCCTCTGGCCTGAAAATACCGATTTCGGCCCATTTTTGTCGAGTGGTACGAAAATCGCTCGAAAAGTGCAGATGAAATCGACGACTGCGAGATCCTTGTAGCATTCTTCTCCTCAATTTATGACTGTGTCTCGGGTTCCATGTCGGATTTCAAACCCTAGCCATCGTCTGGCCCGAAAATACCGATTTCGGCCCATTTTTGTCGGGTGGTACGAAAATCGCCCGAAAAGTGCAGATGAAATCGACGACCGCGAGATCCTTATAGCATTCTTCTCCTCAATTTATGACTGTCTCGGATTTTGTGTCGGATTTCAAACCCTATTCATCGTCTGGACCGAAAATACCGATTTCGACCCATTTTTATCGGGTGGTACAAAATCGCCCGAAAAGTGCAGATGAAATCGACGACCACGAGATCCTTGTAGCATTCTTCTCCTAAATTTATGACTGTGTCTCGGGTTCCGTGTCTGATTTCAAACCCTAGCCATCGTCTGGCCCGAAAATACCGATTTCGGCCCATTTTTGTCGGGTGGTACGAAAATCGCCCGAAAAGTCCAGATGAAATCGACGACCGCGAGATTCTTGTAGCATTCTTCTCCTCAATTTATGACTAAGTCTCGGGTTCCATGTCGGATTTCAAACCCTAGCCATCGTCTGGCCCGAAAATACCGATTTCGGCCCATTTTGTCGGGTGGTACGAAAATCGCCCGAAAAGTGCAGATGAACTCGACGACCGCGAGATCCTTGTAGCATTCTTCTCCTAAATTTATGACTGTGTCTCGGGTTCCGTGTCGGATTTCAAACCTAGCTATCGTCTAGCCCGAAAATACCGATTTCGGCCCAATTTTGTCGGGTGGTACGAAAATCCCCCGAAAAGTCCAGATGAAATCGGCGACCGCGAGATCCTTATAGCATTCTTCTCCAAAATTTATGACTGTGTCTTGGGTTCCGTGTAGGATTTCAAACCCTAGCCATCGTCTGGCCCGAAAATACCGATTTCGGCCCATTTTTGTTGGGTGGTACGAAAATCGCCGAAATGTGCAGATGAAATCGACGACCGCGAGATTCTTGTAGCATTCTTCTCCTCAATTTATGACTAAGTCTCGGGTTCCGTGTCAGATTTCAAACCCTAGCCATCGTCTGGCCCGAAAATACCGTTTTCGGCCCATTTTTGTCGGGTGGTACGAAAATCGCTCGAAAAGTGCAGATGAAATCGACGACCGCGAGATTCTTGTAGCATTCTTCTCCTAAATTTATGACTGTTTCTCGGGTTTCGTGTCGGATTTCAAACCCTAGCCTTCACCTGGCCCGAAAATACCGATTTCGGCCCATTTTTGTCGGGTGGTACGAAAATTGCCCGAAAAGTGCAGATGAAATCGACGACCGCGAGATCCTTGTAGCATTCTTCTCCTCAATTTATGACTGTGTCTCGGGTTCTCTGTCGGATTTGAAACCCTAGCCATCGTGTGGCCCGAAAATACCGATTTCGGCCCATTTTTGTCGGTGGTACGAAAATCGCCTGAAAAGTACAGATGAAATAGACGACCGCGAGATTCTTGTAGCATTCTTCTCCTAAATTTAAGACTGTGTCTCGGGTTTCGTGTTGGATTTCAAACCCTAGCCATCGTCTGGCCCGAAAATACCGATTTCGGCCCATTTTTGTTGGGTGGTACGAAAATCGCCCGAAAAGTACAGATGAAATCGACGACCGCGAGATTCTTGTAGCATTCTTCTCCTTAATTTATGATTGTGTCTCGGGTTTCGTGTCGGATTTCAAACCCTAGCCATCGTTTGGCCCGAAAATACCGATTTCGGCCCATTTTTGTCGGGTGGTACGAAAATCTCCCGAAAAGTCCAGATGAAATCGACGACCGCGAGATCCTTGTAGCATTCGTCTCCAAAATTTATGACTGTGTCTCGGGTTCTGTGTCAGATTTCAAACCCTAGCAATCGTCTGGCCCGAAAATACCGATTTTGGCGTTTTTTGTCGGGTGGTACGAAAATCGCCCGAAAAGTGCGGATGAAATCGACGACCGCGAGATCCTTGTAGCATTCTTCTCCTCAATTTATGACTGTGTCTCGGGTTCTTTGTCGGATTTCAAACCCTAGCCATCGTGTGGCCCGAAAATACCGATTTCGGCCCATTTTTGTCGGGTGGTACGAAAATCGCCTGAAAAATGCAGATGAAATCGACGACCGCGAGATCCTTGTAGCATTCTTCTCCTTAATTTATGACTGTGTTTCGGGTTCCGTGTCGGATTTCAAACCCTAGCCATCGTCTGGCCCGAAAATACCGATTTCGGACCATTTTTGTCGGGTGGTACGAAAATCGCCCGAAAAGTGCAGATGAAATCGACGACCGCGAGATTCTTGTAGCATTCTTCTCCTAAATTTATGACTGTGTCTCGGGTTTCGTGTCGGATTTCAAACCCTAGCCATCGTCTGGCCCGAAAATACCGATTTCCGTCCATTTTTGTCGGGTGGTACGAAAATCGCCCGAAAAGTGCAGATGAAATCGACGATCGCGAGATCCTTGTAGCATTCTTCTCCTAAATTTATGACTGTGTCTCGGGTTCCGTGTCAGATTTCAAACCCTAGCCATCATCTGGCCCGAAAATACCGATTTCGGCCCATTTTTGTCGGGTGGTACGAAAATCGCCCGAAAGTGCAGATGAACTCGACGACCACGAGATCCTTGTGGCATTCTTCTCCTCAATTTATGACTGTGTCTCGGGTTCCGTGTCGGATTTCATACCCTAGCCATCGTCTGGCGCGAAAATACCGATTTCGGCCCATTTTTGTCGGGTGGTACGAAAATCGCCTGAAAAGTGCAGATGAAATAAACGACCGCGAGATCCTTGTAGCATTCTTCTCCGCAATTTATGACTGTGTCTCGGGTTCTGTGTCGGATTTCAAACCCTAGCCATCGTGTGGTTCGAAAATACCGATTTCGGCCCATTTTTGTCGAGTGGTATGAAAATCGCCCGAAAAATGCAGATGAAATCGACGACCGCGAGATCCTTGTAGCATTCTTCTCTTTAATTTATGACTGTGTTTTGGGTTCCGAGTCGGATTGCAAACCCTAGCCATCTTCTGGCCCGAAAATACCGATTTCGGCCCATTTTTGTCGGGTGGTACGAAAATCGCCCGAAAAGTCCAGATGAAATCGACGACCGCGAGATCCTTGGAGCATTCGTCTCCAAAATTTATGAATGTGTCTCGGGTTTTGTGTCGGATTTCAAACCCTATTCATCGTCTGGACTAAAAATACCGATTTCGACCCATTTTTATCGGGTGGTACAAAATCGCCCGAAAAGTGCGGATGAAATCGACGACCGCG
>JBBPBP010000784.1:20709-59024 GCA_037974735.1 Cicer chorassanicum | reverse complement strand
GGGTGGTTCGAAAATCGCCCGAAAAGTGCAGATGAACTCGACGACCGCGAGATCCTTGTGGCATTCTTCTCCTCAATTTATGACTGTGTCTCGGGTTCCGTGTCGGATTTCAAACCCTAGCCATCGTCTGGCCCGAAAATACCGATTTCGTCCCATTTTTGTCGGGTGGTACAAAAATCGCCTGAAAAGTCCAGATGAAATCGACGACCGCGAGATCCTTATAGCATTCTTCTCCAAAATTTATGACTGTGTCTCTTGTTCCGTGTCGGATTGCAAACCTTAGCCATCGTGTGGCCCGAAAATACCGATTTCGGCCCATTTTTGACGGGTGGTACGAAAATTGCCCTAAAAGTGCTGATGAAATCGACGACCGCGAGATCCTTGTAGCATTCTTCTCCTCAATTTATGACTGTGTCTCGGGTTCCGTGTCGGATTTCAAACCCTAGCCATCGTCTAGCCCGAAAATACCGATTTCGGCCCAATTTTGTCGGGTGGTACGAAAATCCCCCGAAAAGTCTAGATGAAATCGGCGACCGCGAGATCCTTATAGCATTCTTCTCCAAAATTTATGACTGTGTCTCGGGTTCCGTGTAGGATTTCAAACCCTAGCCATCGTCTGGCCCGAAAATACCGATTTTGGCCCATTTTTGTCGGGTGGTACGAAAATCGCCCGAAAAGTGCAGATGAAATCGACGACCGCGAGATTCTTGTAGCATTCTTCTCCTCAATTTATGACTAAGTCTCAGGTTCCGTGTTGGATTTCAAACCCTAGCCATCGTCTGGCCCGAAAATACCGTTTTCGGCCCATTTTTGTCGGGTGGTACGAAAATCGCCCGAAAAGTGCAGATGAAATCGACGACCGCGAGATCCTTATGGCATTCTTCTCCAAAATTTATGACTGTGTCTCGTGTTCCGTGTCGGATTGCAAACCCTAACCATGGTGTGGCCCGAAAATACCGATTACGGCCCATTTTTGTCGGGTGGTACGAAAATCGCCCGAAAAGTGCAGATGAAATCGACGACCGCGAGATCCTTGTAGCATTCTTCTCCTCAATTTATGACTATGTCTCGGGTTCCGTGTCGGATTTCAAACCCTAGCCATTGTCTGGACCGAAAATACCGATTTCGGCCCATTTTTGTGGGGTGGTACAAAAATCGCCCGAAAAGTGCAGATGAAATAGACGACCGCGAGATCCTTGTAGCATTCTTCTCCTAATTTTATGACTGTGTCTCGGGTTCCGTGTCGGATTTCAAACCCTAGCCATCGTCGGGCCCGAAAATACCGATTTCGGCCCATTTTTGTCGGGTGGTACGAAAATCGCCCGAAAAGTGCAGATAAAATCGACGACCGCGAGATCCTTGTAGCATTCTTCTCTTCAATTTATGACTGTGTCTCGGGTTCCGTGTCGGATTTCAAACCTTAGCCATCGTCTAGTCCGAAAATACCGATTTGGGCCCATTTTTGTCGGGTGGTACGAAAATCGCCCGAAAAGTGCAGATGAAATCGACGACTGCGAGATCCTTGTAGCATTCTTCTCCTAAATTTATGACTGTGTCTCGGGTTCCGTGTCAAATTTCAAACCCTAGCTATCGTCTGGCTCGAAAATACCGATTTCAGCGTTTTTTGTCGGGTGGTACGAAAATCGCCCGAAAAGTGCGGATGAAATCGACGACCGCGAGATCCTTGTAGCATTCTTCTCCTCAATTTATGACTGTGTCTCGGGTTCTGTGTCGGATTTCAAACCCTAGCCATCGTGTGGCCCGAAAATACCGATTTCAGCCCATTTTTGTCGGGTGGTACGAAAATCGCCCGAAAAATGCAGATGAAATCGACGACCGCGAGATCCTTGTAGCATTCTTCTCCTTAATTTATGACTGTGTTTTGGGTTCCGTGTCGGATTTCAAACCCTAGCCATCGTCTTGCCCGAAAATACCGATTTCGGACCATTTTTGTCGGGTGGTACGAAAATCGCTTGAAAAGTGCAGATGAAATGGACGATCGCGAGATCCTTGTAGCATTCTTCTCCTAAATTTATGACTGTGTCTCGGGTTCCGTGTCAGATTTCAAACCCTAGCCATCGTCTAGCCCGAAAATACCGATTTCGGCCCATTTTTGTCGGGTGGTACAAAAATCGCCCGAAAAGTGCAGATGAAATCGACGACCGCAAGATCCTTGTAGCATTCTTCTCCTAAATTTATGACTTTGTCTCGGGTTCCGTGTCGGATTTCAAACCTACCTATCGTCAGGCCCGAAAATACCGATTTCGGCCCAATTTTGTCGGGTGGTACGAAAATCCCCCGAAAAGTCCAGATGCAATCGGCGACCGCGAGATCCTTATAGCAATCTTTTCCAAAATTTATGACTGTGTCTCGGGTTCCGTGTAGGATTTCAAACCCTAGCCATCGTCTGGCCCGAAAATACTGATTTCGGCCCATTTTTGTCGGGTGGTACGAAAATCGCCTAAAAAGTGCAGATCAAATCGACGACCGCGAGATTCTGGTAGCATTCTTCTCCTAAATTTATGACTGTGTCTCGGGTTCCGTGTCGGATTTCAAACCCTAGCCATCGTGTGGCCCGAAAATACCGATTTCGGCCCATTTTTGTCAAGTGGTACGAAAATCGCCCGAAAAGTGGAGATGAAATCGACGACCGCGAGATCCTTATAGCATTCTTCTCCAAAATTTATGACTGTGTCTCAGGTTCCGTGTTGGATTTCAAACCCTAGCCATCGTGTGGCCCGAAAATACCGATTTCGGCCCATTTTTGTCGGGTGGTACGAAAATCGCCCGAAAAGTGCAGATGAAATCGACGACCACGAGATCCTTGTAGCATTCTTCTCCTCAATTTATGACTGTGTCTCGGGTTCCGTGTCGGATTTCAAACCCTAGCCATCGTCTGGCCAAAAAATACCGATTTCGGCCCATTTTTGTTGGGTGGTACGAAAATCGCCCGAAAAGTGCAGATGAAATCGACGACCGCGAGATCCTTGTAGCATTCTTCTCCTCAATTTATGACTGTGTCTCGGGTTCCGTGTCGGATTTCAAACCCTAGCCATCGTCTGGACCGAAAATACCGATTTCAGCAAATTTTTGTCGGGTGGTACGAAAATCGCCCGAAAAGTGCAGATGAAATCGACGACCGCGAGATCCTTGTAGCATTCTTCTCCAAAATTTATGACTGTGTCTCAGGTTCCGTGTCAGATTTCAAACAACGTGTGGCCCGAAAATACTGATTTCGGCCCATTTTTTTCGGGTGGTACGAAAATCGCCCGAAAAGTGCAGATGAAATCGACGACCTCGAGATCCTTGTAGCATTCTTCTCCTAAATTTATGACTGTGTCTCGGGTTTCGTGTCGGATTTCAAACCCTAGCCATCGTCTGGCCCGAAAATACTGATTTCGACCCATTTTCGTCGGGTGGTACGAAAATCGCCCGAAAAGTGCAGATGAAATCGACGACCGCGAGATCCTTGTAGCATTCTTCTCCTAAATTTATGACTGTGTCTCGGGTTTCGTGTCGGATTTCAAACCCTAGCCATCGTCTGGCCCGAAAATACCGATGTCGGCCTATTATTGTCGGGTGGTACGAAAATCGCCCGAAAAGTGCAGATGGAATCGATGACCGCGATATCCTTGTAGCATTCTTCTCCTCAATTTATGACTGTGTCTCGGGTTCCGTGTCGGATTTAAAACCCTAGCCATCGTCTGGACCGAAAATACCGATTTCGGCTAATTTTTGTCGGGTGGTACGAAAATCGCCCGAAAAGTGCAGATGAAATCGAAGACCGCGAGATTCTTGTAGCATTCTTCTCCTAAATTTATGACTGTGTCTCGGGTTTCGTGTCGGATTTCAAACCCTAGCCATCGTTTGGCCCGTAAATACCGATTTCGGCCCATTTTTGTCGGGTGGTACGAAAATCGCCCGAAAAGTGCAGATGAAATCGACGACCGCGAGATTCTTGTAGCATTCTTCTCCTAAATTTATGACTGTGTCTCGGGTTTCGTGTCGGATTTCAAACCCTAGCCATCGTCTGGCCCGAAAATACTGATTTCGGCCTATTTTTGTTGGGTGGTACGAAAATCGCCCGAAAAGTGCAGATGAAATAGACGACCGCGAGATCCTTATAGCATTCTTCTCCAAAATTTATGACTGTGTCTCGGGTTTCGTGTCGGATTTCAAACACTAGCCATCGTCTGGCCCGAAAATACCGATTTCGGCCCATTTTTGTCGGGTGGTACGAAAATCGCCCGAAAAGTGCAGATGAAATCGACGACCGCGAGATCCTTATAGCATTCTTCTCCTAAATTTATGACTGTGTCTCAGGTTCCATGTCGGATTTCAAACCCTAGCCATCGTGTGGCCCGAAAATACCGATTTCGGCCCATTTTTGTCGGGTGGTACGAAAATCGCCCGAAAAGTGCAGATGAAATCGACGACCGCGAGATCCTTGTAGCATTCTTCTCCTAAATTTATGAATGTGTCTCGGGTTCCGTGACGGATTTCAAACCCTAGCCATCGTCTGGCCGGAAAATACCGATTTCGGCCCATTTTTGTCGGGTGGTACGAAAATCGCCCGAAATGTCCAGATGAAATCGAAGACCGCGAGATCCTTGTAGCATTCTTCTCCAAAATTTTTGACTGTGTCTCGGGTTCCGTGTAGGATTTCAAACCCTAGCCATCGTGTGGCCCGAATATACCGATTTCGGCCCATTTTTGTCGGGTGGTACGAAAATCGCCCGAAAATTGCAGATGAAATCGACGACTGCGAGATCCTTGTAGCATTCTTCTCCTCAATTTATGATTGTGTCTCGGGTTTCGTGTCGGATTTCAAACCCTAGCCATCGTTTGGCCCGAAAATACCGATTTCGGCCCATTTTTGTCGGGTGGTACGAAAATCGCCCGAAAAGTGTAGATGAAATAGACGACCGCGATATCCTTGTACCATTTTTCTCCTAATTTTATGACTGTGTCTCGGGTTTCGTGTCGGATTCCAAACCCTAGCCATCGTCTGGCCCGAAAATACCGATTTCGGCCCATTTTTGACGGGTGGTACGAAAATCGCCCGAAAAGTGCAGATGAAATCGACGACCGCGAGATCCTTGTAGCATTCTTCTCCTCAATTTATGACCGTGTCTCGGGTTCCGTGTCGGATTTCAAACCCTAGCCATCGTCTGGACCGAAAATACCGATTTCAGCAAATTTTTGTCTGGTGGTACGAAAATCGCCCGAAAAGTGCAGATGAAATCGACGACCGCGAGATCCTTGTAGCATTCTTCTCCTAAATTTATGACTGTGTCTCGAGTTCCGTGTCCGATTTCAAACCGTAGCCATCGTCTGGCCTGACAATACAGATTTCGGCCCATTTTTGTCGGGTGGTACGAAAATCGCCCGAAAAGTGCAGATGAAATCGACGACCGCGAGATCCTTATAGCATTCTTCTCCAAAATTTATGACTGTGTCTAAGGTACCGTGTCAGATTTCAAACAACGTGTGGCCCGAAAATACTGATTTCGGCCCATTTTTGTCGGGTGGTACGAAAATCGCCCGAAAAGTGCAGATGAAATCGACGACCGCGAGATCCTTGTAGCATTCTTCTCCTAAATTTATGACTGTGTCTCGGGTTTCGTGTCGGATTTCAAACCCTAGCCATCGTCTGGCCCGAAAATACCGATGTCGGCCCATTTTTGTCAGGTGGTACGAAAATCGCCCGAAAAGTGCAGATGAAATCGATGACCGCGATATCCTTGTAGCATTCTTCTCCTCAATTTATGACTATGTCTCGGGTTCCGTGTCGGATTTCAAACCCTAGCCATCGTCTGGACCGAAAATACCGATTTCGGCTAATTTTTGTCGGGTGGTACGAAAATCGCCCGAAAAGTGCAGATGAAATCTAAGACCGCGAGATTCTTGTAGCATTCTTCTCCTAAATTTATGACTGTGTCTCGGGTTTCGTGTCGGATTTCAAACCCTAGCCATCGTTTGGCCCGAAAATACCGATTTCGGCCCATTTTTGTCGGGTGGTACGAAAATCGCCCGAAAATACCGATTTCGGCCCATTTTTGTCGGGTGGTACGAAAACCGCCTGAAAAGTCCAGATTAAATCGACGATCGCGAGATCCTTGTAGCATTCTTCTCCTAAATTTATGATTGTGTCTCGGGTTCCGTGTCAAATTTCAAACCCTAGCCATCGTCTGGCTTGAAAATACCGATTTTGGCCCATTTTTGTCGGGTGGTACGAAAATCGCCCGAAAAGTGCAGATGAAATCGACGACCGCGAGATTCTTGTAGCATTCTTCTCCTAAATTTATGATTGTGTCTCGGGTTGCGTGTCGGATTTCAAACCCTAGCCATCGTTTGGCCCGAAAATACCGATTTCGGCCCATTTTTGTCGGGTGGTACGAAAATCGCCCGAAAAGTGCAGATGAAATCGACGACCGCGAGATCCTTGTAGCATTCTTCTCCTAACTTTATGACTGTGTCTCGGGTTCCGTGTCGGATTTCAAACCCTAGCCATCGTCTGGCCCGAAAATACCGATTTCGGCCCATTTTTGTCGGGTGGTACGAAAATCGCCCGAAAAGTGCAGATGAAATCGACGACCACGAGATCCTTGTAGCATTCTTCTCCTCAATTTATGACTGTGTCTCGGGTTCCGTGTCGGATTTCAAACCCTAGCCATCGTATGGCCCGAAAATACCGATTTCGGCCCATTTTTGTCGGGTGGTACGAAAATCGCCTGAAAAGTGCAGATGAAATCGACGACCGCGAGATCCTTGTAGCATTCTTTCCTAAATTTATGACTATGTCTCGGGTTTCGTGTCGGATTTCAAACCCTAGCCATCGTCTGGCCCGAAAATACCGATTTCGGCCCATTTTTGTCCTGTGGTACGAAAAACGCCCGAAAAGTGCAGATGAAATCGACGACCGCGAGATCCTTGTAGCATTCTTCTCCAAAATTTATGATTGTGTCTCGGGTTCCATGTCGGATTTCAAAGCCTAGCCATCGTGTGGCCCGAAAATACCGATTTCGGCCCATTTATGTCGGGTGGTACGAAAATCGCCCGAAAAGTGCAGATGAAATCGACGACCGCGAGATCCTTGTAGCATTCTTCTCCTAAATTTATGACTGTGTCTCGGGTTCCATGTCGGATTTCAAACCCTAGCCATCGTCTGGCCCGAAAATACCGATTTCGGCCCATTTTTGTCGGGTGGTACGAAAATCGCCCGAAAAGTCTAGATGAAATCGACGACCGCGAGATCCTTGTAGCATTCTTCTCCTAAATTTATGACTGTGTCTCGGGTTCTGTGTAGGATTTCAAACCCTAGCCATCGTCTGGCCCGAAAATACCGATTTCGGCCTATTTTTGTCGGGTGGTACGAAAATGGCCCGAAAAGTCTAGATGAAATCGACGACCGCGAGATCCTTATAGCATTCTTCTCCTCAATTTATGACTGTGTCTTGGGTTCCGTGTCGGATTTCAAACCCTAGCCATCGTCTGGCCCGAAAATACCGATTTCGGCCTATTTTTGTCGGGTGGTACGAAAATCGCCCGAAAAGTCCAGATGAAATCGACGACCGCGAGATCCTTGTAGCATTCTTCTTCTAAATTTATGACTGTGTCTCGGGTTCCGTGTAGGATTTCAAACCCTAGCCATCGTCTGGCCCGAAAATACCGATTTCGGCCCATTTTTGTCGGGTGGTACGAAAATCGCTCGAAAAGTGCAGATGAAATCGACGACCGCGAGATCCTTGTAGCATTCTTCTCCAAAATTTATGAATGTGTCTCGGGTTCCGTGTCGGATTTCAAACCCTAGCCATCGGCTGGCCCGAAAATACTGATTTCGGCCCATTTTTGTCGGGTGGTACGAAAATCGCCCGAAAAGTGCGGATGAAATCGACGACCGCGAGATCCTTGTAGCATTCTTCTCCAAAATTTATGACAGTGTGTCGGGTTCCGTGTCGGATTTCAAACCCTAGCCATCGTTTGGCCCGAAAATACCGATTTCGGCCCATTTTTGTCGGGTGGTACGAAAATCGCCCGAAAAGTGCAGATGAAATCGACGACCGCGAGATCCTTGTAGCATTCTTCTCCAAAATTTATGACTGTGTCTCGGGTTCCGTGTCGGATTTCAAACCCTAGCCATCGTATGGCCCGAAAATACCGATTTCGGCTAATTATTGTTGGGTGGTACGAAAATCGCCCGAAAAGTGCAGATGAAATCGACGACCCCGAGATCCTTGTAGCATTCTTCTCCTAAATTTATGACTCTATCTCGGGTTTCGTGTCGGATTTCAAACCCTAGCCATCGTTTGGCCCGAAAATACCGATTTCGGCCCATTTTTGTCGGGTGCTACGAAAATCGTCCGAATAGTGCAGATGAAATCGACGACCGCGAGATCCTTGTAGCATTCTTCTCCTCGATTTATGACTGTGTCTCGGGATCCGTGTCGGATTTAAAACCCTAGCCATCGTCTGGCCCGAAAATACCAATTTCGGCCCATTTTT
Source organism: Cicer chorassanicum (assembly GCA_037974735.1). Lineage (NCBI taxonomy): Eukaryota > Viridiplantae > Streptophyta > Magnoliopsida > Fabales > Fabaceae > Cicer > Cicer chorassanicum. Next base: position 50,519 of record JBBPBP010000784.1, on the reverse strand, counting down.
GTCGGGTGGTACGAAAATCGCCCGAAAAGTGCAGATGAAATCGACGACCGCGAGATCCTTGTAGCATTCTTCTCCAAAATTTATGACTGTGTCTCGGGTTCCGTGTCGGATTTCAAACCCTAGCCATCGTTTGGCCCGAAAATACCGATTTCGGCCCATTTTTGTCGGGTGGTACGAAAATCGCCCGAAAAGTGCAGATGAAATCGACGACCGCGAGATCCTTGTAGCATTCTTCTCCTAAATTTATGACTGTGTCTCGAGTTTCGTGTCGGATTTCAAACCCTAGCCATCGTTTGGCCCGAAAATACCGATTTCGGCCCATTTTTGTCGGGTGGTACGAAAATCGCCCGAAAAGTGCAGATGAAATCGACGACCGCGAGATCCTTGTAGCATTCTTCTCCAAAATTTATGACTGTGTATCGGGTTCCGTGTCGGATTGCAAACCCTAGCCATCGTCTGGCCCGAAAATACCGATTTCGGCCCATTTTTGTCGGGTGGTACGAAAATCGCCCGAAAAGTGTAGATGAAATCGACGACCGCGAGATCCTTGTAGCATTCTTCTATTCATTTTATGACTGTGTCTCGGGTTCCGTGTCGGATTTCTAACCCTAGCCATCGTCTGGCCCAAAAATACCGATTTCGGCCCATTTTTATCGGGTGGTACGAAAATGGCCTGAAAAGTCCAGATGAAATCGACGACCGCGAGATCCTTGTAGTATTCTTCTCCAAAATTTATGACTGTGTCTCATGTTCCGTGTCGAATTGCAAACCCTAGCCATCGTCTGGCCCAAAAATACCGATTTCGGCCCATTTTTGTCAGGTGGTACGAAAATCGCCCGAAAAGTGCAGATGAAATCGACGACCGCGAGATCCTTATAGCATTCTTCTCCAAAATTTATGACTGTGTCTCGGGTTCTGTGTCGGATTTCAAACCCTAGCCATCGTCTGGCCCGAAAATACCGATTTCGGCCCATTTTTGTCGGGTGTTACGAAAATCGCCCGAAAAGTGCAGATTAAATCCACGACCGCGAGATCCTTGTAGCATTCTTCTCCTCAATTTATGACTGTGTCTCGGGTTCCGTGTCGGATTTCAAACCCTAGCCATCGTTTGGCCCGAAAATACCGATTTCGGCCCATTTTTGTCGGGTGGTACGAAAATCGCCCGAAAAGTGCAGATGAAATCGACGACCGCGAGATCCTTGTAGCATTCTTCTCCTCAATTTATGACTGTGTCTCGGGTTCCGTGTCGGATTTCAAACCCTAGCCATCGTCTGGACCGAAAATACCGATTTCAGCAAATTTTTGTCGGGTGGTACGAAAATCGCCCGAAAAGTGCAGATGAAATCGACGACCGCGAGATCCTTGTAGCATTCTTCTCCAAAATTTATGACTGTGTCTCAGGTTCCGTGTCAGATTTCAAACAACGTGTGGCCCGAAAATACTGATTTCGGCCCATTTTTTTCGGGTGGTACGAAAATCGCCCGAAAAGTGCAGATGAAATCGACGACCTCGAGATCCTTGTAGCATTCTTCTCCTAAATTTATGACTGTGTCTCGGGTTTCGTGTCGGATTTCAAACCCTAGCCATCGTCTGGCCCGAAAATACTGATTTCGACCCATTTTCGTCGGGTGGTACGAAAATCGCCCGAAAAGTGCAGATGAAATCGACGACCGCGAGATCCTTGTAGCATTCTTCTCCTAAATTTATGACTGTGTCTCGGATTTCGTGTCGGATTTCAAACCCTAGCCATCGTCTGGCCCGAAAATACCGATGTCGGCCCATTTTTATCGGGTGGTACGAAAATCGCCCGAAAAGTGCAGATGAAATCGATGACCGCGATATCCTTGTAGCATTCTTCTCCTCAATTTATGACTATGTCTCGGGTTCCGTGTCGGATTTCAAACCCTAGCCATCGTCTGGACCGAAAATACCAATTTCAGCTAATTTTTGTCGGGTGGTACGAAAATCGCCCAAAAAGTGCAGATGAAATCGAAGACCGCGAGATTCTTGTAGCATTCTTCTCCTAAATTTATGACTGTGTCTCGGGTTTCGTATCAGATTTCAAACCCTAGCCATCGTTTGGCCCGAAAATACCGATTTCGGCCCATTTTTGTCGGGTGGTACGAAAATCGCCCGAAAAGTGCAGATGAATTCGACGACCGCGAGATTCTTGTAGCATTCTTCTCCTAAATTTATGAATGTGTCTCGGGTTTCGTGTCGGATTTCAAACCTTAGCCATCGTTTGGCCCGAAAAAACCGATTTCGGCCCATTTTTGTCGGGTGGTACGAAAATCGCCCGAAAAGTGCAGATGAAATAGACGATCGCGAGATCCTTCTAGCATTCTTCTCCTAATTTTATGACTGTGTCTCGGGTTCCGTGTCGGATTTCAAACCATAGCCATCGTCTGGCCCGAAAATACCGATTTCGGCCCATTTTTGTCGGGTGGTACGAAAATCTCCCGAAAAGTGCAGATGAAATCGACGACCGCGAGATCCTTATAGCCTTCTTTTCCAAAATTTATGATTGTGTCTCAGGTTCCGTGTCGGATTTCAAACCCTAGCCATCGTGTGGCCCGAAAATACCGATTTCGGCCCATTTTTGTCGGGTGGTACGAAAATCGCCCGAAAAGTGCAGATGAATTCGACGACCGCGAGATTCTTGTAGCATTCTTCTCCTAAATTTATGAATGTGTCTCGGGTTTCGTGTCGGATTTCAAACCTTAGCCATCGTTTGGCCCGAAAAAACCGATTTCGGCCCATTTTTGTCGGGTGGTACGAAAATCGCCCGAAAAGTGCAGATGAAATAGACGATCGCGAGATCCTTCTAGCATTCTTCTCCTAATTTTATGATTGTGTCTCGGGTTCCATGTCGGATTTCAAACCCTAGCCATCGTGTGGCCCGAAAATACCGATTTCGGCCCATTTTTGTCGGGTGGTACGAAAATCGCCCGAAAAGTGCAGATGAAATCGACGACCGCGAGATCCTTGTAGCATTCTTCTCCTAAATTTATGAATGTGTCTCGGGTTCCGTGACGGATTTCAAACCCTAGCCATCGTCTGGACCGAAAATACCGATTTCGGCTAATTTGTTTCGGGTGGTACGAAAATCGCCCGTAAATTGCAGATGAAATCGACAACCGCGAAATTCTTGTAGCATTCTTCTCCAAAATTTATGACTGTGTCTCAGGTTCCGTGTCAGATTTCAAACAACGTGTGGCCCGAAAATACTGATTTCGGCCCATTTTTTTCGGGTGGTACGAAAATCGCCCGAAAAGTGCAGATGAAATCGACGACCTCGAGATCCTTGTAGCATTCTTCTCCTGAATTTATGACTGTGTCTCGGGTTTCGTGTCGGATTTCAAACCCTAGCCATCGTCTGGCCCGAAAATACTGATTTCGACCCATTTTCGTCGGGTGGTACGAAAATCGCCCGAAAAGTGCAGATGAAATCGACGACCGCGAGATCCTTGTAGCATTCTTCTCCTAAATTTATGACTGTGTCTCGGGTTTCGTGTCGGATTTCAAACCCTAGCCATCGTCTGGCCCGAAAATACCGATGTCGGCCTATTATTGTCGGGTGGTACGAAAATCGCCCGAAAAGTGCAGATGGAATCGATGACCGCGATATCCTTGTAGCATTCTTCTCCTCAATTTATGACTGTGTCTCGGGTTCCGTGTCGGATTTAAAACCCTAGCCATCGTCTGGACCGAAAATACCGATTTCGGCTAATTTTTGTCGGGTGGTACGAAAATCGCCCGAAAAGTGCAGATGAAATCGAAGACCGCGAGATTCTTGTAGCATTCTTCTCCTAAATTTATGACTGTGTCTCGGGTTTCGTGTCGGATTTCAAACCCTAGCCATCGTTTGGCCCGAAAATACCGATTTCGGCCCATTTTTGTCGGGTGGTACGAAAATCGCCCGAAAAGTGCAGATGAAATAGACGACCGCGATATCCTTGTAGCATTCTTCTCCTCAATTTATGATTGTGTCTCGGGTTCCGTGTCGGATTTCAAACCCTAGCCATCGTCTGGACCGAAAATACCGATTTCGGCTAATTTGTTTCACGTGGTACGAAAATCGCCCGTAAATTGCAGATGAAATCGACAACCGCGAAATTCTTGTAGCATTCTTCTCCTAAATTTATGACTGTGTCTCGGGTTTCGAGTCGGATTTCAAACCCTAGCCATCGTTTGGCCCGAAAATACCGATTTCGGCCCATTTTTGTCGGGTGGTCAAAAATCGCCCGAAAAGAGCAGATGAAATTGACGACCGCGAGATTCTTGTAGCATTCTTCTCCTAAATTTATGACTGTGTCTCGGGTTTCGTGTCGGATTTCAAACCCTAGCCATCGTTTGGCCCGAAAATACCGATTTCGGCCCATTTTTGTCGGGTGGTACGAAAATCGCCCGAAAAGTGCAGATGAAATCGACGACCGCGAGATCCTTGTAGCATTCTTCTCCTAATTTTATGACTGTGTCTCGGGTTCCTTGTCGGATTTCAAACCCCAGCCATCGTCTGGCCCGAAAATACCGATTTCGGCCCATTTTTGTCGGGTGGTACGAAAATGGCCTGAAAAGTCCAGATGAAATCGACGACCGCGAGATCCTTGTAGCATTCTTAACCAAAATTTATGACTGTTTCTCGGGTTCCGTGTCGGATTGCAAACCCTAGCCATCGTCTCGCCCGAAAATACCGATTTCGTCCCATTTTTGTCGGGTGGTACGAAAATCGCCCGAAAAGTGCAGATGAAATCGACGACCGCGAGATCCTTGTAGCATTCTTCTCCTTAATTTATGACTGTGTCTCGGGTTCCGTGTCAGATTTCAAACCCTAGCCATCGTCTGGCCCGAAAATATCGATTTCGGCCCATTTTTGTCGGGTGGTACGAAAATCGCCCGAAAAGTGCAGATGAAATCGACGACCGCGAGATCCTTGTAGCATTCTTCTCCAAAATTTATGACTGTGTCTCGGGTTCCGTGTCGGATTTCAAACCCTAGCCATCGTCTGGCCCGAAAATACTGATTTCGGCCCATTTTTGTCGGGTGGTACGAAAATCGCCCGAAAAGTGCAGATGAAATCGACGACCGCGAGATCCTTGTAGCATTCTTCTCCAAAATTTATGATTGTGTCTCGGGTTCCATGTCGGATTTCAAACCCTAGCCATCGTGTGGCCCGAAAATACCGATTTCGGCCCATTTTTGTCGGGTGGTACGAAAATCGCCCGAAAAGTGCAGATGAAATCGACGACCGCGAGATCCTTGTAGCATTCTTCTCCAAAATTTATGACTGTGTCTCGGGTTCCGTGTCGGATTGCAAACCCTAGCCATCGTCTGGCCCGAAAATACCGATTTCGTCCCATTTTTGTCGGGTGGTACGAAAATCGCCCGAAAAGTGCAGATGAAATCGACGACTGCGAGATCCTTGTAGCATTCTTCTCCTAATTTTATGACTGTGTCTCGGGTTTCGTATCGGATTTCAAACCCTAGCCATAGTTTGGCCCGAATATACCGATTTCGGCCCATTTTTGTCGGGTGGTACGAAAATCGCCCGAAAAGTGCAGATGAAATCGACGACCGCGAGATCCTTGTAGCATTCTTCTCCTCAATTTATGACTGTGTCTCGGGTTCCGTGTCGGATTTCAAACCCTAGCCATCGTCTGGACCGAAAATACCGATTTCAGCAAATTTTTGTCGGGTGGTACGAAAATCGCCCGAAAAGTGCAGATGAAATCGACGACCGCGAGATCCTTGTAGCATTCTTCTCCAAAATTTATGACTGTGTCTCAGGTTCCGTGTCAGATTTCAAACAACGTGTGGCCCGAAAATACTGATTTCGGCCCATTTTTTTCGGGTGGTACGAAAATCGCCCGAAAAGTGCAGATGAAATCGACGACCTCGAGATCCTTGTAGCATTCTTCTCCTAAATTTATGACTGTGTCTCGGGTTTCGTGTCGGATTTCAAACCCTAGCCATCGTCTGGCCCGAAAATACTGATTTCGACCCATTTTCGTCGGGTGGTACGAAAATCGCCCGAAAAGTGCAGATGAAATCGACGACCGCGAGATCCTTGTAGCATTCTTCTCCTAAATTTATGACTGTGTCTCGGATTTCGTGTCGGATTTCAAACCCTAGCCATCGTCTGGCCCGAAAATACCGATGTCGGCCCATTTTTATCGGGTGGTACGAAAATCGCCCGAAAAGTGCAGATGAAATCGATGACCGCGATATCCTTGTAGCATTCTTCTCCTCAATTTATGACTATGTCTCGGGTTCCGTGTCGGATTTCAAACCCTAGCCATCGTCTGGACCGAAAATACCAATTTCGGCTAATTTTTGTCGGGTGGTACGAAAATCGCCCAAAAAGTGCAGATGAAATCGAAGACCGCGAGATTCTTGTAGCATTCTTCTCCTAAATTTATGACTGTGTCTCGGGTTTCGTATCAGATTTCAAACCCTAGCCATCGTTTGGCCCGAAAATACCGATTTCGGCCCATTTTTGTCGGGTGGTACGAAAATCGCCCGAAAAGTGCAGATGAATTCGACGACCGCGAGATTCTTGTAGCATTCTTCTCCTAAATTTATGAATGTGTCTCGGGTTTCGTGTCGGATTTCAAACCTTAGCCATCGTTTGGCCCGAAAAAACCGATTTCGGCCCATTTTTGTCGGGTGGTACGAAAATCGCCCGAAAAGTGCAGATGAAATAGACGATCGCGAGATCCTTCTAGCATTCTTCTCCTAATTTTATGACTGTGTCTCGGGTTCCGTGTCGGATTTCAAACCATAGCCATCGTCTGGCCCGAAAATACCGATTTCGGCCCATTTTTGTCGGGTGGTACGAAAATCTCCCGAAAAGTGCAGATGAAATCGACGACCGCGAGATCCTTATAGCCTTCTTTTCCAAAATTTATGATTGTGTCTCAGGTTCCGTGTCGGATTTCAAACCCTAGCCATCGTGTGGCCCGAAAATACCGATTTCGGCCCATTTTTGTCGGGTGGTACGAAAATCGCCCGAAAAGTGCAGATGAATTCGACGACCGCGAGATTCTTGTAGCATTCTTCTCCTAAATTTATGAATGTGTCTCGGGTTTCGTGTCGGATTTCAAACCTTAGCCATCGTTTGGCCCGAAAAAACCGATTTCGGCCCATTTTTGTCGGGTGGTACGAAAATCGCCCGAAAAGTGCAGATGAAATAGACGATCGCGAGATCCTTCTAGCATTCTTCTCCTAATTTTATGACTGTGTCTCGGGTTCCGTGTCGGATTTCAAACCATAGCCATCGTCTGGCCCGAAAATACCGATTTCGGCCCATTTTTGTCGGGTGGTACGAAAATCGCCCGAAAAGTGCAGATGAAATCGACGACCGCGAGATCCTTGTAGCATTCTTCTCCAAAATTTATGACTGTGTCTCGGGTTCTGTGTCGGATTTCAAACCCTAGCCATCGTCTGGCCCGAAAATACCGATTTCGGCCCATTTTTGTCGGGTGGTACGAAAATCGCCCGAAAAGTGCAGATGAAATCGACGACCGCGAGATTCTTGTAGCATTCTTCTCCAAAATTTATGACTGTGTCTCGGGTTCCGTGTCGGATTGCAAACCCTAGCCATCGTCTGGCCCGAAAATACCGATTTCGTCCCATTTTTGTCGGGTGGTACGAAAATCGCCCGAAAAGTGCAGATGAAATCGACGACTGCGAGATCCTTGTAGCATTCTTCTCCTAATTTTATGACTGTGTCTCGGGTTTCGTATCGGATTTCAAACCCTAGCCATAGTTTGGCCCGAATATACCGATTTCGGCCCATTTTTGTCGGGTGGTACGAAAATCGCCCGAAAAGTGCAGATGAAATCGACGACCGCGAGATCCTTGTAGCATTCTTCTCCTCAATTTATGACTGTGTCTCGGGTTCCGTGTCGGATTTCAAACCCTAGCCATCGTCTGGACCGAAAATACCGATTTCAGCAAATTTTTGTCGGGTGGTACGAAAATCGCCCGAAAAGTGCAGATGAAATCGACGACCGCGAGATCCTTGTAGCATTCTTCTCCAAAATTTATGACTGTGTCTCAGGTTCCGTGTCAGATTTCAAACAACGTGTGGCCCGAAAATACTGATTTCGGCCCATTTTTTTCGGGTGGTACGAAAATCGCCCGAAAAGTGCAGATGAAATCGACGACCTCGAGATCCTTGTAGCATTCTTCTCCTAAATTTATGACTGTGTCTCGGGTTTCGTGTCGGATTTCAAACCCTAGCCATCGTGTGGCCCGAATATACCGATTTCGGCCCATTTTTGTCGGGTGGTACGAAAATCGCCCGAAATGTCCAGATGAAATCGAAGACCGCGAGATCCTTGTAGCATTCTTCTCCAAAATTTTTTACTGTGTCTCGGGTTCCGTGTAGGATTTCAAACCCTAGCCATCGTGTGGCCCGAATATACTGATTTCGGCCCATTTTTGTCGGGTGGTACGAAAATCGCCCGAAAATTGCAGATGAAATCGACGACTGCGAGATCCTTGTAGCATTCTTCTCCTCAATTTATGATTGTGTCTCGGGTTCCGTGTCGGATTTCAAACCCTAGCCATCGTCTGGACCGAAAATACCGATTTCGGCTAATTTGTTTCGCGTGGTACGAAAATCGCCCGTAAATTGCAGATGAAATCGACAACCGCGAAATTCTTGTAGCATTCTTCTCCTAAATTTATGACTGTGTCTCGGGTTTCGAGTCGGATTTCAAACCCTAGCCATCGTTTGGCCGGAAAATACCGATTTCGGCCCATTTTTGTCGGGTGGTCAAAAATCGCCCGAAAAGTGCAGATGAAATTGACGACCGCGAGACTCTTGTAGCATTCTTCTCCTAAATTTATGACTGTGTCTCGGGTTTCGTGTCGGATTTCAAACCCTAGCCATCGTTTGGCCCGAAAATACCGATTTCGGCCCATTTTTGTCGGGTGGTACGAAAATCGCCCGAAAAGTGCAGATGAAATAGACGACCGCGATATCCTTGTAGCATTCTTCTCCTCAATTTATGATTGTGTCTCGGGTTCCGTGTCGGATTTCAAACCCTAGCCATCGTCTGGACCGAAAATACCGATTTCGGCTAATTTGTTTCACGTGGTACGAAAATCGCCCGTAAATTGCAGATGAAATCGACAACCGCGAAATTCTTGTAGCATTCTTCTCCTAAATTTATGACTGTGTCTCGGGTTTCGAGTCGGATTTCAAACCCTAGCCATCGTTTGGCCCGAAAATACCGATTTCGGCCCATTTTTGTCGGGTGGTCAAAAATCGCCCGAAAAGTGCAGATGAAATCGACGACCGCGAGATCCTTGTAGCATTCTTCTCCTCAATTTATGACTGTGTCTCGGGTTCCGTGTCGGATTTCAAACCCTAGCCATCGTCTGGACCGAAAATACCGATTTCAGCAAATTTTTGTCGGGTGGTACGAAAATCGCCCGAAAAGTGCAGATGAAATCGACGACCGCGAGATCCTTGTAGCATTCTTCTCCTAAATTTATGACTGTGTCTCGGGTTCCGTGTCCGATTTCAAACCGTAGCCATCGTCTGGCCTAACAATACCGATTTCGGCCCATTTTTGTCGGGTGATACGAAAATCGCCCGAAAAGTGCAGATGAAATCGACGACCGCGAGATCCTTATAGCATTCTTCTCCAAAATTTATGACTGTGTCTCAGGTTCAGTGTCAGATTTCAAACAACGTGTGGCCCGAAAATACTGATTTCGGCCCATTTTTGTTGGGTGGTACGAAAATCGCCCGAAAAGTGCAGATGAAATCGACGACCGCGAGATCCTTGTAGCGTTCTTCTCCTAAATTTATGACTGTGTCTCGGGTTTCGTGTCGGATTTCAAACCCTAGCCATCGTCTGGCCCGAAAATACCGATGTCGGCCCATTTTTGTCAGGTGGTACGAAAATCGCCCGAAAAATGTAGATGAAATCGACGACCGCGATATCCTTGTAGCATTCTTCTCCTCAATTTATGACTATGTCTCGGGTTCCGTGTCGGATTTCAAACCCTAGCCATCGTCTGGACCGAAAATACCGATTTCGACTAATTTTTGTCGGGTGGTACGAAAATCGCCCGAAAAGTGCAGATGAAATCGAAGACCGCGAGATTCTTGTAGCATTCTTCTCCTAAATTTATGACTATATCTCGGGTTTCGTGTCGGATTTCAAACCCTAGCCATCGTTTGGCCCGAAAATACCGATTTTGGCCCATTTTTGTCGGGTGGTACGAAAATCGCTCGAAAAGTGCAGATGAAATCGACGAACGCAAGATCCTTGTAGCATTCTTCTCCTAATTTTATGACTGTGTCTCGGGTTCTGTATCGGATTTCAAACCCTAGCCATCGTCTGGACCGAAAATACCAATTTCGGCTAATTTTTGTCGGGTGGTACGAAAATTGCCCGAAAAGTGCAGATGAAATCGAAGACCGCGAGATTCTTGTAGCATTCTTCTCCTAAATTTATGACTGTGTCTCGGGTTTCGTATCGGATTTCAAACCCTAGCCATCGTTTGGCCCGAAAATACCGATTTCGGCCCATTTTTGTCGGGTGGTACGAAAATCGCCCGAAAAGTGCAGATGAATTCGACGACCGCGAGATTCTTGTAGCATTCTTCTCCTAAATTTATGAATGTGTCTCGGGTTTCGTGTCGGATTTCAAACCCTAGCCATCGTTTGGCCCGAAAAAACCGATTTCGGCCCATTTTTGTCGGGTGGTACGAAAATCGCCCGAAAAGTGCAGATGAAATAGACGATCGCGAGATCCTTCTAGCATTCTTCTCCTAATTTTATGACTGTGTCTCGGGTTCCGTGTCGGATTTCAAACCATAGCCATCGTCTGGCCCGAAAATACCGATTTCGGCCCATTTTTGTCGGGTGGTACGAAAATCGCCCGAAAAGTGCAGATGAAATCGACGACCGCGAGATCCTTATAGCATTCTTCTCCAAAATTTATTACTGTGTCTCAAGTTCCATGTCGGATTTCAAACCCTAGCCATCGTGTGGCCCGAAAATACCGATTTCGGCCCATTTTTGTCGGGTGGTACGAAAATCGCCCGAAAAGTGCAGATGAAATCGACGACCGCGAGATTCTTGTAGCATTCTTCTCCTAAATTTATGACTATGTCTCGGGTTTCGTGTCGGATTTCAAACCCTAGCAATCGTCTGGCCCGAAAATACTGATTTCGGCCCATTTTTGTCGGGTGGTACGAAAATCGCCCGAAAAGTGCAGATGAAATCGACGACCACTAGATCCTTGTAGCATTCTTCTCTTAAATTTATGACTGTGTCTTAGGTTTCGTGTCGGATTTCAAACCCTAGCCATCGTCTGGCACGAAAATACCGATTTCGGCCCATTTTTGTCGGGTGGTACGAAAATCGCTCGAAAAGTGCAGATGAAATCGACAACCGCGAGATCCTTGTAGCATTCTTCTCCTCAATTTATGACTGTGTCTCGGGTTCCGTGTCGGATTTAAAACCCTAGCCATCGTCTGGACCGAAAATACCTATTTCGGCTAATTTTTGTCGGGTGGTACGAAAAAATTGCCCGAAAAGTGCAGATGAAATCGACGACCGCGAGATTCTTGTAGCATTCTTCTCCTAAATTTATGACTATGTCTCGGGTTTCGTGTCGGATTTCAAACCCAAGCCATCGTTTGGCCCGAAAATACCGATTTCGGCCCATTTTTGTCGGGTGGTACGAAAATCGCCCGAAAAGTGCAGATGAAATCGACGAACGCAAGATCGTTGTAGCATTCTTCTCCTAATTTTATGACTGTGTCTCGGGTTCTGTATCGGATTTCAAACCCTAGCCATTGTCTGGCACGAAAATACCAATTTCGACCCATTTTTGTCGGGTGGTACGAAAATCGCTCGAAAAGTGCAGATGAAATCGACAACCGCGAGATCCTTGTAGCATTCTTCTCCTCAATTTATGACTGTGTCTCGGGTTCCGTGTCGGATTTAAAACCCTAGCCATCGTCTGGACCGAAAATACCTATTTCGGCTAATTTTTGTCGGGTGGTACGAAAAAATTGCCCGAAAAGTGCAGATGAAATCGACGACCGCGAGATTCTTGTAGCATTCTTCTCCTAAATTTATGATTGTGTCTCGGGTTTCGTGTCGGATTTCAAACCCAAGCCATCGTTTGGCCCGAAAATACCGATTTCGGCCCATTTTTGTCGGGTGGTACGAAAATCGCCCGAAAAGTGCAGATGAAATCGACGAACGCAAGATCCTTGTAGCATTCTTCTCCTAATTTTATGAATGTGTCTCGGGTTCTGTATCGGATTTCAAACCCTAGCCATCGTCTGGCCCGAAAATACCGATTTCGTCCCATTTTTGTCGGGTGGTACAAAAATCGCTCGAAAAGTGCAGATGAAATCGACGACCGCGAGATCCTTGTAGCATTCTTCTCCTTAATTTATGACTGTGTCTCGGGTTCCGTGTCGGATTTCAAACCCTAGCCATCGTCTGGCCCAAAAATACCGATTTCAGCCCATTTTTATTGGGTGGTACGAAAATCTCCCGAAAAGTGCAGATGAAATCGACTACCGCGAGATTCTTGTAGCACTCTTCTCCTAAATTTATGATTGTGTCTCGAGTTTCGTGTCGGATTTCAAACCCTAGCCATCGTCTGGACCGAAAATACCGATTTCAGCAAATTTTTGTCGGGTGGTACGAAAATCGCCCGAAAAGTGCAGATGAAATCGACGATCGCGAGATCCTTGTAGCATTCCTCTCCTATATTTATGACTGTGTCTCGGGTTCCATGTCGGATTTCAAACCCTAGCCATCGTGTGGCCCGAAAATACCGAATTCGGCCCATTTTTGTCGGGTGGTACGAAAATCGCCCGAAAAGTGCAGATGAAATCGACGACCGCGAGATCCTTATAGCATTCTTCTCCAAAATTTATGACTGTGTCTCAGGTTCTGCGTCAGATTTCAAACCCTAGCCAACGTGTGGCCCGAAAATACTGATTTCAGCCCATTTTTGTCGGGTGATACGAAAATCGCCCGAAAAGTGCAGATGAAATCGACGACCGCGAGATCCTTGTAGCATTCTTCTCCTAAATTTATGACTGTGTCTCGGGTTTCGTGTCGGATTTCAAACCCTAGCCATCGTCTGGCCCGAAAATACCGATTTCGGCTAATTTTTGTCGGGTGGTACGAAAATCGCCCGAAAAGTGCAGATGAAATCGACGACCGCGAGATTCTTGTAGCATTCTTCTCCTAAATTTATGACTGTGTCTTGGGTTTCGTGTCGGATTTCAAACCCTAGCCATCGTTTGGCCCGAAAATACCGATTTCGGCCCATTTTTGTCGGGTGGTACGAAAATCGCCCGAAAAGTGCAGATGAAATAGACGACCGCGAGATCCTTGTAGCATTCTTCTCCTAATTTTATGACTGTGTCTCGGGTTCCGTGTCGGATTTCAAACCATAGCCATCGTCTGGCCCGAAAATACCTATTTCGGCTCATTTTTGTCGGGTGGTACGAAAATCGCCCGAAAAGTCCAGATGAAATCGACGACCGCGAGATCCTTGTAGCATTCTTCTCCAAAATTTATGACTGTGTCTCGGGTTCCGTTTCGGATTTCAAACCCTAGCCATCGTCTGGCCCGAAAATACTGATTTCGGCCCATTTTTGTCGGGTGGTACGAAAATCGCCCGAAAAGTGCAGATGAAATCGACGACCGCGAGATCGTTGTAGCATTCTTCTCCTCAATTTATGACTGTGTCTCGGGTTCCGTGTCGGATTTCAAACCCTAGCCATCGTCTGGCCCGAACATACCGATTTCGGCTAATTTTTGTCGGGTGGTACGAAAATCGCCCGAAAAGTGCAGATGAAATCGACGACCGTGAGATTCTTGTAGCATTCTTCTCCTAAATTTATGACTGCGTCTCGGGTTTCGTGTCGGATTTCAAACCCTAGCCATCGTTTGGCCCGAAAATACCGATTTCGACCCATTTTTGTCGGGTGGTACGAAAACCGCCTGAAAAGTCCTGATTAAATCGACGATCACATGATCCTTGTAGCATTCTTCTCCTAAATTTATGACTGTGTCTCGGGTTCCGTGTCAAATTTCAAACCCTAGCCATCGTGTGGCCCGAAAATACCGATTTCGGCCCATTTTTGTCGGGTGGTACGAAAATCGCCTGAAAAGTGCAGATGAAATCGACGAACGCGAGATCCTTGTAGCATTCTTCTCCTAAATTTATGACTGTGTCTCGAGTTTCGTTTTGGATTTCAAACCCTAGCCATCGTCTGGCCCAAAAATACCGATTTCGACCCATTTTTGTCGCGTGGTACGAAAATCGCCCGAAAAGTGCATATGAAATCGACGACCGCGAGATCCTTGTACCATTCTTCTCCTAAATTTATGACTGTCTCTCGGGTTCCGTGTCAGATTTCAAACCCTAGCCATCGTCTGGCCCGAAAATACCGATTTCGGCCCATTTTTGTCGGGTGGTACGAAAATCGCCCGAAAAGTGCAGATGAAATCGACGACCGCGAGATCCTTATAGCATTCTTCTCCAAAATTTATGACTGTGTCTCACGTTCCGTGTCGGATTTCAAACCCTAGCCAACGTGTGGCCCGAAAATACCGATTTCGGCCCATTTTTGTCGGGTGGTAAGAAAATCGCCCGAAAAGTGCAGATGAAATCGACGACCGCGAGATCCTTGTAGCATTCTTCTCCCAAATTTATGACTGTGTCTCGGGTTTCGTGTCGGATTTCAAACCCTAGCCATTGTCTGGCCCGAAAATACTGATTTCGACCCATTTCCGTCGGGTGGTACAAAAATCGCCCAAAAAGTGCAGATTAAATCGACGACCGCGAGATCCTTGTAGCATTCTTCTCCTAAATTTATGACTGTGTCTCGGGTTCCGTGTCAGATTTCAAACCCTAGCCATCGTCTGGCCCGAAAATACCCATTTCGGCCCATTTTTGTCGGGTGGTACGAAAATCGCCCGAAAAGTGCAGATGAAATCGACGACCGCGAGATCCTTGTAGCATTCTTCTCCTCAATTTATGACTGTGTCTCGGGTTCCGTGTCGGATTTCAAACCCTAGCCATCGTCTAGCCCGAAAATACCGATTTCGGCCCATTTTTGTCGGGTGGTACGAAAATCGCCCGAAAAGTGCAGATGAAATCGACGACCGCGAGATCCTTGTAGCATTCTTCTCCTAAATTTATGATTGTGTCTCGGGTTCCGTGTAGGATTTCAAACCCTAGCCATCGTCTGGCCCGAAAATACCGATTTCGGCCCATTTTTGTCGGGTAGTACAAAAATCGCCCGAAAAGTGCAGATGAAATCGACGACCGCGAGATCCTTGTATAATTCTTCTCCTAAATTTATGACCGTGTCTCGGGTTCCGTGTAGGATTTAAAACCCTAGCCATCGTCTGGCCCGAAAATACCGATTTCGGCCCATTTTTGTCGGGTGGTACGAAAATCGCCCGAAAAGTGCAGATGAAATCGACGACCGCGAGATCCTTGTAGCATTCTTCTCCTCAATTTATGACTGTGTCTCGGGTTCCGTGTCGGATTTCAAACCCTAGCCATCGTCTGGACCGAAAATACCGATTTCAGCAAATTTTTGTCTGGTGGTACGAAAATCGCCCGAAAAGTGCAGATGAAATCGACGACCGCGAGATCCTTGTAGCATTCTTCTCCTAAATTTATGACTGTGTCTCGGGTTCCGTGTCCGATTTCAAACCGTAGCCATCGTTTGGCCCGAAAATACCGATTTCGGCCCATTTATGTCGGGTGGTACGAAAATC
The DNA here is from genome assembly GCA_037974735.1 of Cicer chorassanicum. Lineage (NCBI taxonomy): Eukaryota > Viridiplantae > Streptophyta > Magnoliopsida > Fabales > Fabaceae > Cicer > Cicer chorassanicum. The sequence continues at coordinate 34,723 of JBBPBP010000784.1, read as the reverse complement.
GCGCGAAAAGTGCAGATGAAATAGACGACCGCAAGATCCTTGTAGCATTCTTCTCCTAATTTTATGACTGTGTCTCGGGTTCCGTGTCGGATTTCAAACCATAGCCATCGTCTGGCCCGAAAATACCGATTTCGGCCCATTTTTGTCGGGTGGTACGAAAATCGCCCGAAAAGTGCAGATGAAATCGACGACCGCGAGATCCTTATAGCATTCTTCTCCAAAATTTATGACTGTGTCTCAGGTTCCGTGTCAGATTTCAAACCCTAGCCATCGTGTGGCCCGAAAATACCGATTTCGGCCCATTTTTGTCGGGTGGTACGAAAATCGCCCGAAAAGTGCAGATGAAATCGACGAACGCGAGATCCTTGTAGCATTCTTCTCCTAAATTTATGACTGTGTCTTGGGTTTCGTGTCGGATTTCAAACCCTAGCCATCGTCTGGCCCGAAAATACCGATTTCGGCCAATTTTTGTCTGTTGGTACGAAAATCGCCCGAAAAGTGCAGATGAAATCGACGACCGCGAGATCCTTATAGCATTCTTCTCCAAAATTTATGACTGTGTCTCAGGTTCCGTGTCGGATTTCAAACCCTAGCCATCGTGTGGCCCGAAAATACCGATTTCGGCCCATTTTTGTCGGGTGGTACGAAAATCGCCCGAAAAGTGCAGATGAAATCGACGACCGCGAGATCCTTGTAGCATTCTTCTCCTCAATTTATGACTGTGTCTCGGGTTACGTGTCGGATTTAAAACCCTAGCCATCGTCTGGACCGAAAATACCGATTTCGGCTAATTTTTGTCGGGTGGTACGAAAATCTTTCGAAAAGTGCAGATGAAATCGACGACCACGAGATTCTTGTAGCATTCTTCTCCTAAATTTATGACTGTATCTCGGGTTTCGTGTCGGATTTCAAACCCAAGCCATCGTTTGGCCCGAAAATACCGATTTCGGCCCATTTTTGTCGGGTGGTACGAAAATCGCCCGAAAAGTGCAGATGAAATCGCAACCGCGAGATCCTTGTAGCATTCTTCTCCTAATTTTATGACTGTGTCTCGGGTTCTGTATCCGATTTCAAACCCTAGCCATCGTCTGGCCCGAAAATACCGATTTCAGCCCATTTTTGTCGGGTGGTACGAAAATGGCCTGAAAAGTCCAGATGAAATCGACGACCGCGAGATCCTTGTAGCATTCTTCTCCAAAATTTATGACTGTGTCTCGAGTTCCGTGTCGGATTGCAAACCCTAGCCATCGTCTGGCCCGAAAATACCGATTTCGTCCCATTTTTGTCGGGTGGTACGAAAATCGTCCGAAAAGTGCAGATGAAATCGACGACCGCGAGATCCTTGTAGCATTCTTCTCCTAAATTTATGACTGTGTCTCGGGTTTCGTGTCGGATTTCAAACCCAAGCAATCGTTTGGCCCGAAAATACCGATTTCGGCCCATTTTTGTCGGGTGGTACGAAAATCGCCCGAAAAGTGCAGATTAAATCGACGAACGCAAGATCCTTGTAGCATTCTTCTCCTAATTTTATGACTGTGTCTCGGGTTCTGTATCGGATTTCAAACCCTTGCCATCGTCTGACCCGAAAATACCGATTTCGTCCCATTTTTGTCGGGTGGTACGAAAATCGCTCGAAAAGTGCAGATGAAATCGACGACCGCGGGATCCTTGTAGCATTCTTCTCCTTAATTTATGACTGTGTCTCGGGTTCCGTGTCAGATTTCAAACCATAGCCATCGTCTGGCCCGAAAATACCGATTTCAGCCCATTTTTGTCGGGTGGTACGAAAATCGCCCAAAAAGTGCAGATGAAATCGACGACCGCGAGATCCTTATAGCATTCTTCTCCAAAATTTATGACTGTGTCTCAGGTTCCGTGTCGGATTGCAAACCCTAGCCATCGTGTGGCCCGAAAATACCGATTTCGGCCCTTTTTTGTTGGGTGGTACGAAAATCGCTTGAAAAGTGCAGATGAAATCGACGACCGCGAGATTCTTGTAGCATTCTTCTCCTAAATTTATGACTGTGTCTCGGGTTTCGTGTCGGATTTCAAACCCTAGCCATCGTCTGGCCCGAAAATACCGATTTCGGCCCATTTTTGTCGGGTGGTACGAAAATCGCCAGAAAAGTGCAGATGAAATAGACGACCGCGAGATCCTTGTAGCATTCTTCTCCTAATTTTATGACTGTGTCTCGGGTTCCGTGTCGGATTTCAAACCCTAGCCATCGTCTGGCCCGAAAATACCGATTTCGGCCCATTTTTGTCGGGTGGTACGAAAATCGCCCGAAAAGTGCAGATCAAATCGACGACCGCGAGATCCTTGTAGCATTCTTCTCCTCAATTTATGACTGTGTCTTGGGTTCCGTGTCGGATTTCAAACCCTAGCCATCGTCTGGCCCGAAAATACTGATTTCGGCCCATTTTTGTCGGGTGGTACGAAAATCGCCCGAAAAGTGCAGATGAAATCGACGACCGCGAGATCCTTGTAGCATTCTTCTCCTCAATTTATGACTGTGTCTCGGGTTTCGTGTCGGATTTCAAACCCTAGCCATCGTCTGGCCCGAAAATACCGATTTCGGCCCATTTTTGTCGGGTGGTACGAAAATCGCCCGAAAAGTGCAGATGAAATCGACGACCGCGAGATTCTTATAGCATTCTTCTCCTAAATTTATGACTGTGTCTCGGGTTTCGTGTCGGATTTCAAACCCTAGCCATCGTCTGGCCCGAAAATACCGATTTCGGCCCATTTTTGTCGGGTGGTACGAAAATCGCCCGAAAAGTGCAGATGAAATCGACGACCGCGAGATCCTTATAGCATTCTTCTCCAAAATATATGACTGTGTCTCGGGTTCGTGTTGGATTTCAAACCCTAGCCATCGGCTGGTCTGAAAATACCGATTTCGGCCCATTTTTGTCGGGTGGTACGAAAATCGCCCGAAAAGTGCAGATGAAATCGACGACTTCGAGATTCTTGCAGCATTCTTCTCCTAAATTTATGACTGTGTCTCGGGTTTCGTGTCGGATTTCAAACCCTAGCCATCGCCTGGCCCGAAAATACCGATTTCGGCCTATTTTTGTCGGGTGGTACGAAAATCGCCCGAAAAGTGCAGATGATATCGACGACCGCGAGATCCTTGTAGCATTCTTCTCCTCAATTTATGATTGTGTCTCGTGTTCCGTGTTGGATTTCAAACCCTAGCCATCGTCTGGCCCGAAAATACCGATTTCGGCCCATTTTTGTCGGGTTGTACGAAAATCGCCCGAAAAGTGCAGATGAAATCGACGACCGCGAGATTCTTGTAGCATTCTTCTCCTAAATTTATGACTGTGTCTCGGGTTTCGTGTCGGATTTCAAACCCTAGCCATCGTCTGGCCCGAAAATACCGATTTCGGCCCATTTTTGTCGAGTGGTACGAAAATCGCCCGAAAAGTGCAGATGAAATCGACGACCGCGAGATTCTTGTAGCATTCTTCTCCTAAATTTATGACTGTGTCTCGAGTTTAATGTCGGATTTCAAACCCTAGCCATCGTTTGGCCCGAAAATACCGATTTCGGCCCATTTTTGTCTGGTTGTACGAAAATCGCCCGAAAAGTGCAGATTAAATCGACGACCGCGAGATCCTTATAGCATTCTTCTCCAAAACTTATGACAGTGTCTCGGGTTTCGTGTCGGATTTCAAACCCTAGCCATCGTCTGGCCCGAAAATACCGATTTCGGCCCATTTTTGTCGGGTGGTACGAAAATCGCCCGAAAAGTGCAGATGAAATCGACGACCGCGAGATCCTTGTAGCATTCTTCTCCTAAATTTATGACTGTGTCTCAGGTTCCATGTCAGATTTCAAACCCTAGCCATCGCCTGGCCCGAAAATACCGATTTCGGCCCATTTTTGTCGGGTGGTACGAAAATCGCCCGAAAAGTCCAGATGAAATCGATGACCGCGAGATCCTTGTGGCATTCTTCTCCAAAATTTATGATTGTGTCTCGGGTTCCGTGTCGGATTTCAAAACCTAGCCATCGTTTGGCCCAAAAATACCGATTTCGACCCATTTTTGTCGGGTGGTACGAAAATCGCCTGAAAAGTCCAGATGAAATCGACGACCGCGAGATCCTTGTGGCATTCTTCTCCAAAATTTATGACTGTGTCTCGAGTTCCGTGTCGGATTTCAAACTCTAGCCATCGTCTGGCCCGAAAATACGGATTTCGACCCATTTTTGTCGGGTGGTACGAAAATCGCCCGAAAAGTGCAGATGAAATCGACGACCGCGAGATCCTTATAGCATTCTTCTCCTCAATTTATGACTGTGTCTAGGGTTCCATGTCGGATTTCAAACCCTAGCCATGGTCTGGCCCGAAAATACCAATTTCGGCCCATTTTTGTCGGGTGGTACGAAAATCGCCCGAAAAGTCCAGATGAAATCGACGACCGCGAGATCCTTGTAGCATTCTTCTCTTAAATTTATGACTGTGTCTCGGGTTCCGTGTCGGATTTCAAACCCTATCCATCGTCTGGCCCGAAAATACCGATTTCGGCCCATTTTTGTCGGGTGGTACGAAAATCGCCCGAAAAGTCCAGATGAAATCGACGACCGCGAGATCCTTGTAGCATTCTTCTCCAAAATTTATGACTGTGTCTCGGGTTCCGTTTCGGATTTCAAACCCTAGCCATCGTCTGGCCCGAAAATACTGATTTCGGCCCATTTTTGTCGGGTGGTACGAAAATCGCCCGAAAAGTGCAGATGAAATCGACGACCGCGAGATCGTTGTAGCATTCTTCTCCTCAATTTATGACTGTGTCTCGGGTTCCGTGTCGGATTTCAAACCCTAGCCATCGTCTGGCCCGAACATACCGATTTCGGCCCATTTTTGTCGGGTGGTAAGAAAATCGCCCGAAAAGTGCAGATGAAATCGACGACCGTGAGATTCTTGTAGCATTCTTCTCCTAAATTTATGACTGTATCTCGGGTTTCGTGTCGGATTTCAAACCCTAGCCATCGTTTGGCCCGAAAATACCGATTTCGGCCCATTTTTGTCGGGTGGTACGAAAATCGCCCGAAAAGTGCAGATGAAATAGACGACCGCGAGATCCTTGTAGCATTCTTCTCCTAATTTTATGACTGTGTCTCGGGTTCCGTGTCGGATTTCAAACCATAGCCATCGTCTGGCCCGAAAATACCGATTTCGGCCCATTTTTGTCGGGTGGTACGAAAATCGCCCGAAAAGTCCAGATGAAATCGACGACCGCGAGATCCTTGTAGCATTCTTCTCCAAAATTTATGACTGTGTCTCGGGTTCCTTGTCAGATTTCAAACCGTAGCCATCGTCTGGCCTGAAAATACCGATTTCGGCCCATTTTTGTCGGGTGGTACGAAAATCGCCCGAAAAGTCCAGATGAAATCGACGACCGCGAGATCCTTGTAGCATTCTTCTCCTAAATTTATGACCGTGTCTCGAGTTCGGTGTCGGATTTCAAACCCTAGCCATCGTTTGGCCCGAAAATACCGATTTCGGCCCATTTTTATCGGGTGGTACGAAAATCGCCAGAAAAGTGCAGATGAAATCGACGACCGCGAGATCCTTGTAGCATTCTTCTCCAAAATTTATGACTGTGTCTCGGGTTCCGTGTCGGATTTCAAACCCTAGCCATCGTCTGGCCCGAAAATACCGATTTTGGCCCATTTTTGTCGGGTGGTACGAAAATGGCCCGAAAAGTCCAGATGAAATCGACGACCGCGAGATCCTTGTAGCATTATGCTCCAAAATTTATGACTGTGTCTCGGGTTCCGTGTCGGATTTCAAACCCTAGCCATCGTCTGGCCCGAAAATACCGATTTTGGCCCATTTTTGTCGGGTGGTACGAAAATGGCCCGAAAAGTCTAGATGAAATCGACGACCGCGAGATCCTTTTAGCATTCTTCTCCAAAATTTATGACTGTGTCTCGGGTTCCGTGTCGGATTTCAAAGCCTAGCCATCGTCTGGCCTGAAAATACCGATTTCGGCTCATTTTTGTCGGGTGGTACGAAAATCGCCCGAAAAGTGCAGATGAAATCGACGACCACGAGATTCTTGTAGCATTCTTCTCCTAAATTTATGAATTTGTCTCAGTTTTCGTGTCGGATTTCAAACCCTAGCCATCGTCTGGCCCGAAAATATCGATTTCGGCCCATTTTTGTCGGGTGGTACAAAAATCGCCCGAAAAGTGCAGATGAAATCGACGACCGCGAAATTCTTGTAGCATTCTTCTCCTAAATTTATAACTGTGTCTCGGGTTTCGTGTCGGATTTCAAACCCTAGCCATCGTCTGGCCCGAAAATACCGATTTCGGCCCATTTTTGTCGGGTGGTACGAAAATCGCCCGAAAAGTGCAGATGAAATCGACGACCGCGAGATCCTTGTAGCATTCTTCTCCTAAATTTATGAATGTGTCCCGGGTTTTCGTGTCGGATTTCAAACCCTAGCCATCGTCAGGCCCGAAAATACCGATTTCGGCCCATTTTTGTCGGGTGGTTTGAAAATCGCCCGAAAAGTCCAGATGAAATCGACGACCGCGAGGTCCTTGTAGCATTCCACTCCTAAATTTATGACTGTGTCTCGGGTTCCGTGTCGGATTTCAAACCCTAGCAATCGTCTGGCCCGAAAATACCGATTTCGGCCCATTTTTGTCGGGTGGTACGAAAATCGCCCGAAAACTCCAGATGAAATCACCGACCGCGAGATCCTTGTAGCATTCTTCTCTTAAATTTATGACTGTGTCTCGGGTTCCGTGTCGGATTTCAAACCCTAGCCATCGTCTGGCCCGAAAATACCGATTTCGGCCCATTTTTGTCGGGTGGTACGAAAATCGCCTGAAAAGTCCAGATGAAATCGACGACCGCGAGATCCTTGTAGCATTCTTCTCCAAAATTTATGACTGTGTCTCGGGTTCCGTGTCGGATTGCAAACCCTAGCCATCGTCTGGCCCGAAAATACCGATTTCGTCCCATTTTTGTCGGGTGGTACGAAAATCGTCCGAAAAGTGCAGATGAAATCGACGACCGCGAGATCCTTGTAGCATTCTTCTCCTAAATTTATGACTGTGTCTCGGGTTTCGTGTCGGATTTCAAACCCAAGCAATCGTTTGGCCCGAAAATACCGATTTCGACCCATTTTTGTCGGGTGGTACGAAAATCGCCCGAAAAGTGCAGATGAAATCGACGAACGCAAGATCCTTGTAGCATTCTTCTCCTAATTTTATGACTGTGTCTCGGGTTCTGTATCGGATTTCAAACCCTAGCCATCGTCTGGCCCGAAAATACCAATTTCGTCCCATTTTTGTCGGGTGGTACGAAAATCGCTCGAAAAGTGCAGATGAAATCGACGACCGCGAGATCCTTGTAGCATTCTTCTCCTTAATTTATGACTGTGTCTCGGGTTCCGTGTCAGATTTCAAACCATAGCCATCGTCTGGCCCGAAAATACCGATTTCAGCCCATTTTTGTCGGGTGGTACGAAAATCGCCCAAAAAGTGCAGATGAAATCGACGACCGCGAGATCCTTATAGCATTCTTCTCCAAAATTTATGACTGTGTCTCAGGTTCCGTGTCGGATTGCAAACCCTAGCCATCGTGTGGCCCGAAAATACCGATTTCGGCCCCTTTTTGTTGGGTGGTACGAAAATCGCTTGAAAAGTGCAGATGAAATCGACGACCGCGAGATTCTTGTAGCATTCTTCTCCTAAATTTATGACTGTGTCTCGGGTTTCGTGTCGGATTTCAAACCCTAGCCATCGTCTGGCCCGAAAATACTGATTTCGTCCCATTTTTGTCGGGTGGTACGAAAATCGCCCGAAAAGTGCAGATCAAATCGACGACCGCGAGATCCTTGTAGCATTCTTCTCCTAAATTTATGACTGTGTCTCGGGTTCCGTGTCGGATGTCAAACCCTAGCCATCGTCTGGCCCGAAAATACCGACTTCGGCCCATTTTTTCGGGTGGTACGAAAATCGCCCGAAAAGTGCTGATGAAATCGACGACCGCGAGATTCTTGTAGCATTCTTCTCCTAAATTTATGACTGTGTCTCGGGTTTCGTGTCGGATTTCAAACCCAAGCCATCGTTTGGCCCGAAATACCGATTTCGGCCCATTTTTGTCGGGTGGTACGAAAATCGCCCGAAAAGTGCAGATGAAATCGCAACCGCGAGATCCTTGTAGCATTCTTCTCCTAATTTTATGACTGTGTCTCGGGTTCTGTATCAGATTTCAAACCCTAGCCATCGTCTGGCCCGAAAATACCGATTTCAGCCCATTTTTGTCGGGTGGTACGAAAATGGCCTGAAAAGTCCAGATGAAATCGACGACCGCGAGATCCTTGTAGCATTCTTCTCCAAAATTTATGACTGTGTCTCGGGTTCCGTGTCGGATTGCAAACCCTAGCCATCGTCTGGCCCGAAAATACCGATTTCGTCCCATTTTTTTCGGGTGGTACGAAAATCGCCCGAAAAGTGCAGATGAAATCGACGACCGCGAGATCCTTGTAGCATTCTTCTCCTTAATTTATGACTGTGTCTCGGGTTCCGTGTCGGATTTCAAACCCTAGCCATCGTCTGGCCCAGAAATACCGATTTCAGCCCATTTTTATTGGGTGGTACGAAAATCTCCCGAAAAGTGCAGATGAAATCGACGACCGCGAGATTCTTGTAGCATTCTTCTCCTAAATTTATGATTGTGTCTCGAGTTTTGTTTTGGATTTCAAACCCTAGCCATCGTCTGGTCCAAAAATACCGATTTCGACCCATTTTTGTTGCGTGGTACGAAAATCGCCCGAAAAGTGCAGATGAAATCGACGACCGCGAGATTCTTGTAGCATTCTTCTCCTAAATTTATGACTGTGTCTCGAGTTCCGTGTCGGATTTCAAACCCTAGCCATCGTCTGGACCGAAAATACCGATTTCAGCAAATTTTTGTCGGGTGGTACGAAAATCGCCCGAAAAGTGCAGATGAAATCGACGACCGCGAGATCCTTGTAGCATTCTTCTCCTAAATTTATGACTGTGTCTCGGGTTCCGTGTCCGATTTCAAACCGTAGCCATCGTCTGGCCTGACAATACCGATTTCGGCCCATTTTTGTCGGGTGGTACGAAAATCGCCCGAAAAGTGCAGATGAAATCGACGACCGCGAGATCCTTGTAGCATTCTTCTCCTCAATTTATGACTGTGTCTCGGGTTCCGTGTCGGATTTCAAACCCTAGCCATCGTCTGGCCCGAACATACCGATTTCGGCTAATTTTTGTCGGGTGGTACGAAAATCGCCCGAAAAGTGCAGATGAAATCGACGACCGTGAGATTCTTGTAGCATTCTTCTCCTAAATTTATGACTGCGTCTCGGGTTTTGTGTCGGATTTCAAACCCTAGCCATCGTTTGGCCCGAAAATACCGATTTCGACCCATTTTTGTCGGGTGGTACGAAAACCGCCTGAAAAGTCCTGATTAAATCGACGATCGCATGATCCTTGTAGCATTCTTCTCCTAAATTTATGACTGTGTCTCGGGTTCCGTGTCAAATTTCAAACCCTAGCCATCGTCTGGCCCGAAAAATACTGATTTCGGCCCATTTTTGTCGGGTGGTACGAAAATCGCCCGAAAAGTGCAGATGAAATCGACGACCGCGAGATCGTTGTAGCATTCTTCTCCTCAATTTATGACTGTGTCTCGGGTTCCGTGTCGGATTTCAAACCCTAGCCATCGTCTGGCCCGAACATACCGATTTCGGCTAATTTTTGTCGGGTGGTACGAAAATCGCCCGAAAAGTGCAGATGAAATCGACGACCGTGAGATTCTTGTAGCATTCTTCTCCTAAATTTATGACTGCGTCTCGGGTTTCGTGTCGGATTTCAAACCCTAGCCATCGTTTGGCCCGAAAATACCGATTTCGACCCATTTTTGTCGGGTGGTACGAAAACCGCCTGAAAAGTCCTGATTAAATCGACGATCACATGATCCTTGTAGCATTCTTCTCCTAAATTTATGACTGTGTCTCGGGTTCCGTGTCAAATTTCAAACCCTAGCCATCGTGTGGCCCAAAAATACCGATTTCGGCCCATTTTTGTCGGGTGGTACGAAAATCGCCTGAAAAGTGCAGATGAAATCGACGAACGCAAGATCCTTGTAGCATTCTTCTCCTAAATTTATGACTGTGTCTCGGGTTTCGTGTCGGATTTCAAACCCTAGCCATCGTCTGGACCGAAAATACCGATTTCGGCTAATTTTTGTCAGGTGGAACGAAAATCCCCCGAAAAGTGCAGATGAAATCGACGACCGCGAGATTCTTGTAGCATTCTTCTCCTAAATTTATGACTGTGTCTCGGGTTTCGTGTCGGATTTCAAACCCTAGCCATCGTTTGGCCCGAAAATACCGATTTCGGCCCATTTTTGTCGAGTGGTACGAAAATCGCCCGAAAAGTGCAGATGAAATCGACGACCGCGAGATCCTTGTAGCATTCTTCTCCTAATTTTATGACTGTGTCTCGGGTTCCGTGTCGGATTTCAAACCATAGCCATCGTCTGGCCCGAAAATACCGATTTCAGCCCATTTTTGTCGGGTGGTACGAAAATCGCCCAAAAAGTGCAGATGAAATCGACGACCGCGAGATCCTTATAGCATTCTTCTCCAAAATTTATGACTGTGTCTCAGGTTCCGTGTCGGATTGCAAACCCTAGCCATCGTGTGGCCCGAAAATACCGATTTCGGCCCCTTTTTGTTGGGTGGTACGAAAATCGCTTGAAAAGTGCAGATGAAATCGACGACCGCGAGATTCTTGTAGCATTCTTCTCCTAAATTTATGACTGTGTCTCGGGTTTCGTGTCGGATTTCAAACCCTAGCCATCGTCTGGCCCGAAAATACTGATTTCGTCCCATTTTTGTCGGGTGGTACGAAAATCGCCCGAAAAGTGCAGATCAAATCGACGACCGCGAGATCCTTGTAGCATTCTTCTCCTAAATTTATGACTGTGTCTCGGGTTCCGTGTCGGATGTCAAACCCTAGCCATCGTCTGGCCCGAAAATACCGACTTCGGCCCATTTTTTCGGGTGGTACGAAAATCGCCCGAAAAGTGCTGATGAAATCGACGACCGCGAGATTCTTGTAGCATTCTTCTCCTAAATTTATGACTGTGTCTCGGGTTTCGTGTCGGATTTCAAACCCAAGCCATCGTTTGGCCCGAAATACCGATTTCGGCCCATTTTTGTCGGGTGGTACGAAAATCGCCCGAAAAGTGCAGATGAAATCGCAACCGCGAGATCCTTGTAGCATTCTTCTCCTAATTTTATGACTGTGTCTCGGGTTCTGTATCAGATTTCAAACCCTAGCCATCGTCTGGCCCGAAAATACCGATTTCAGCCCATTTTTGTCGGGTGGTACGAAAATGGCCTGAAAAGTCCAGATGAAATCGACGACCGCGAGATCCTTGTAGCATTCTTCTCCAAAATTTATGACTGTGTCTCGGGTTCCGTGTCGGATTGCAAACCCTAGCCATCGTCTGGCCCGAAAATACCGATTTCGTCCCATTTTTTTCGGGTGGTACGAAAATCGTCCGAAAAGTGCAGATGAAATCGACGACCGCGAGATCCTTGTAGCATTCTTCTCCTAAATTTATGACTGTGTCTCGGGTTTCGTGTCGGATTTCAAACCCAAGCAATCGTTTGGCCCGAAAATACCGATTTCGACCCATTTTTGTCGGGTGGTACGAAAATCGCCCGAAAAGTGCAGATGAAATCGACGAACGCAAGATCCTTGTAGCATTCTTCTCCTAATTTTATGACTGTGTCTCGGGTTCTGTATCGGATTTCAAACCCTAGCCATCGTCTGGCCCGAAAATACCGATTTCGTCCCATTTTTGTCGGGTGGTACGAAAATCGTTCGAAAAGTGCAGATGAAATCGACGACCGCGAGATCCTTGTAGCATTCTTCTCCTTAATTTATAACTGTGTCTCGGGTTCCGTGTCGGATTTCAAACCCTAGCCATCGTCTGGCCCAAAAATACCGATTTCAGCCCATTTTTATTGGGTGGTACGAAAATCTCCCGAAAAGTGCAGATGAAATCGACGACCGCGAGATTATTGTAGCATTCTTCTCCTAAATTTATGATTGTGTCTCGAGTTTCGTTTTGGAATTCAAACCCTAGCCATCGTCTGGTCCAAAAATACCGATTTCGACCCATTTTTGTCGCGTGGTACGAAAATCGCCCGAAAAGTGCAGATGAAATCGACGACCGCAAGATTTTTGTAGCATTCTTCTCCTAAATTTATGACTGTGTCTCGAGTTCCGTGTCGGATTTCAAACCCTAGCCATCGTCTGGACCGAAAATACCGATTTCAGCAAATTTTTGTCGGGTGGTACGAAAATCGCCCGAAAAGTGCAGATGAAATCGACGACCGCGAGATCCTTGTAGCATTCTTCTCCTATATTTATGACTGTGTCTCGGGTTCCGTGTCCGATTTCAAACCGTAGCCATCGTTTGGCCCGACAATACCGATTTCGGCCCATTTTTGTCGGGTGGTACGAAAATCGCCCGAAAAGTGCAGATGAAATCGACGACCGCGAGATCCTTGTAGCATTCTTCTCCTATATTTATGACTGTGTCTCGGGTTCCGTGTCGGATTTCAAACCCTAGCCATCGTGTGGCCCGAAAATACCGATTTTGGCCCATTTTTGTCAGGTGGTACGAAAATCGCCCGAAAAGTGCAGATGAAATCGACGACCGCGAGATCCTTATAGCATTCATCTCCAAAATTTATGACTGTATCTCAGGTTCCGCGTCAGATTTCAAACCCTAGCCAACGTGTGGCCCGAAAATACTGATTTCAGCCCATTTTTGTCGGGTGGTACGAAAATCGCCCGAAAAGTGCAGATGAAATCGATGACCGCGAGATCCTTGTAGCATTCTTCTCCTAAATTTATGACTGTGTCTCGGGTTTCGTGTCGGATTTCAAACCCTAGCCATCGTCTGGCCCGAAAATACCGATGTCGGCCCATTTTTGTCGGGTGGTACGAAAATCGCCCGAAAAGTGCAGATGAAATCGATGACCGCGATATCCTTGTAGCATTCTTCTCCTCAATTTATGACTATGTCTCGGGTTCCGTGTCGGATTTCAAACCCTAGCTATCGTCTGGACCGAAAATACCGATTTCAGCTAATTTTTGTCGGGTGGTACGAAAATCGCCCGAAAAGTGCAGATGAAATCGAAGACCGCGAGATTCTTGTAGCATTCTTCTCCTAAATTTATGACTGTGTCTCGGGTTTCGTGTCGGATTTCAAACCCTAGCCATCGTTTGGCCCGAAAATAACGATTTCGGCCCATTTTTGCCAGGTGGTACGAAAATCGCCCTAAAAGTGCAGATGAAATCGACGACCGCGAGATTCTTGTAGCATTCTTCTCCTAAATTTATGACTGTGTCTCGGGTTTCGTGTCGGATTTCAAACCCTAGCCATCGTTTGGCCCGAAAAAACCGATTTCGGCCCATTTTTGTCGGGTGGTACGAAAATCGCCCGAAAAGTGCAGATGAAATCGACGACCGCGAGATCGTTGTAGCATTCTTCTCCTCAATTTATGACTGTGTCTCGGGTTCCGTGTCGGATTTCAAACCCTAGCCATCGTCTGGCCCGAACATACCGATTTCGGCTAATTTTTGTCGGGTGGTACGAAAATCGCCCGAAAAGTGCAGATGAAATCGACGACCGTGAGATTCTTGTAGCATTCTTCTCCTAAATTTATGACTGCGTCTCGGGTTTCGTGTTGGATTTCAAACCCTAGCCATCGTTTGGCCCGAAAATACCGATTTCGACCCATTTTTGTCGGGTGGTACGAAAACCGCCTGAAAAGTCCTGATTAAATCGACGATCACATGATCCTTGTAGCATTCTTCTCCTAAATTTATGACTGTGTCTCGGGTTCCGTGTCAAATTTCAAACCCTAGCCATCGTGTGGCCCAAAAATACCGATTTCGGCCCATTTTTGTCGGGTGGTACGAAAATCGC
>JBBPBP010000783.1:64697-124050 GCA_037974735.1 Cicer chorassanicum | reverse complement strand
GCGAGATCCTTGTAGCATTCTTCTCCAAAATTTATGACTGTGTCTCGGGTTCCGTGTCGGATTTCAAACCCTAGCCATCGTCTGGCCCGAAAATACCGATTTCGGCCCATTTTTGTCGGGTGGTACGAAAATCGCCCGAAAAGTGCAGATGAAATAGACGACTGCGAGATCCTTGTAGCATTCTTCTCCTAATTTTATGACTGTGTCTCGGGTTCCGTGTCGGATTTCAAACCCTAGCCATCGTCTGGCCCGAACATACCGATTTCGGCTAGTTTTTGTCGGGTGGTACGAAAATCGCCCGAAAAGTGCAGATGAAATCGACGACCGGGAGATCCTTGTAGCATTCTTCTCCTAAATTTATGACTGTGTCTCGGGTTCCGTGTCAGATTTCAAACCCTAGCCATCGTTTGGCCCGAAAATACCGATTTCGGCCCATTTTTCTCGGGTGGTACGAAAATCGCCCGAAAAGTCCTGATTAAATCGACGATCGCATGATCCTTGTAGCATTCTTCTCCTAAATTTATGACTGTGTCTCGGGTTCCGTGTCAGATTTCAAACCCTAGCCATCGTGTGGCCCGAAAATACCGATTTCGGCCCATTTTTGTCAGTTGGTACGAAAATCGCCCGAAAAGTGCAGATGAAATCGACGAACGCAAGATCATTGTAGCATTCTTCTCCTAAATTTATGACTGTGTCTCGGGTTTCGTGTCGGATTTCAAACCCTAGCCATCGTCTGGTCCGAAAATACTGATTTCGGCCCATTTTTGTCGGGTGGTACGAAAATCGCCCGAAAAGTGAAGATGAAATCGACGACCGCGAGATCCTTGTAGCATTCTTCTCCTCAATTTATGACTGTGTCTCGGGTTTCGTGTCGGATTTCAAACCCTAGCCATCATCTGGCCCGAACATACCGATTTCGGCCCATTTTTGTCGGGTGGTACGAAAATCGCCCGAAAAGTGCAGATGAAATCGACGACCGCGAGATACTTGTAGCATTTTTCTCAAAAATTTATGATTGTGTCTCGGGTTCCATGTCGGATTTCAAAGCCTAGCCATCGTATGGCCCGAAAATACTGATTTCAGCCCATTTTTGTCGGGTGGTACGAAAATCGCCCGAAAAGTGTAGATGAAATCGACGACCACGAGATCCTTGTAGCATTCTTCTCCTCAATTTATGACTGTGTCTCGAGTTCCGTGTCGGATTTAAAACCCTAGCCATCGTCTGGACCGAAAATACCGATTTCTGCTAATTTTTGTCGGGTGGTACGAAAATCGCCTGAAAAGTGCAGATGAAATCGAAGACCGCGAGATTCTTGTAGCATTCTTCTCCTTAATTAATGACTGTGTCTCGGGTTTCGTGTCGGATTTAAACCCTAGCCATTGTTTGGCCCGAAAATACCGATTTCGGCCCATTTTTGTCGGATGGCACGAAAATCGCCCGAAAAGTGCAGATGAAATCGACGACCGTGAGATCCTGGTAGCATTCTTCTCCTAAATTTATGACTGTGTCTCGGGTTTCGTGTCGGATTTCAAACCCTAGCCATCGTCTGGCCCGAAAATACCGATTTCGGCCCATTTCTGTCGGGTGGTACGAAAATCGCCCGAAAAGTGCAGATGAAATCGACGACCGCGAGATCCTTGTAGCATTCTTCTCCTCAATTTATGACTGTGTCTCGGGTTCCGTGTCGGATTTAAAACCCTAGCCATCGTCTGGACCGAAAATACCGATTTCGGCTAATTTTTGTCGGGTGGTACGAAAATCGCCCGAAAAGTGCAGATGAAATCGACGACCGTGAGATTCTTGTACCATTCTTCTCCTAAATTTATGACTGTGTCTCGGGTTTCGTGTCGGATTTCAAACCCAAGCCATCGTTTGGCCCGAAAATATCGATTTCGGCCCATTTTTGTCGGGTGGTACGAAAATCGCCCGAAAAGTGCAGATGAAATCGCAACCGCGAGATCCTTGTAGCATTCTTCTCCTAATTTTATGACTGTGTCTCGGGTTCTGTATCGGATTTCAAACCCTAGCCATCGTCTGGCCCGAAAATACCGATTTCAGCCCATTTTTGTCGGGTGGTACGAAAATCGCCCGAAAAGTGCAGATGAAATCGACGACCGCGAGATCCTTGTAGCATTCTTCTCCTTAATTTATGACTGTGTCTCGGGTTCCGTGTCAGATTTCAAACCCTAGCCATCGTCTGGCTCGAAAATACCGATTTCGGCCCATTGTTGTCGGGTCGTACGAAAATCGCCCGAAAAGTGCAGATGAAATCAACGACCGCGAGATCCTTGTAGCATTCTTCTCCTAAATTTATGACTGTGTCTCGGGTTTCGTGTCGGATTTCAAACCTAGCCATCGTCTGGCCCGAAAATACCGATTTCGGCCCATTTTTGTCGGGTTGTACGAAAATCGCCCGAAAAGTGCAGATGAAATAGACGACTGCGAGATCCTTAAAGCATTCTTCTCCAAAATTTATGACTGTGTCTCGGGTTCCGTGTCGGTTTTCAAACCCTAGCCATCGTCTGGCCCGAAAATACCGATTTCGGCCTATTTTTGTCGGGTGGTACGAAAATCGCCCGAAAAGTGCAGATGAAATCGACGACCGCAAGATCCTTTTTGCATTCTTCTCCACAATTTATGACTATGTCTCGGGTTCCGTGTCGGATTTCAAACCCTAGCCATCGTCTGGCCCGAAAATACCGATTTCGGCCCATTTTTGTCGGGTGGTACGAAAATAGCCCAAAAAGTGCAGATGAAAACGACGACCGCGAGATCCTTGTAGCATTCTTCTCATAAATTTATGAATGTGTCTCGGGTTTCGTGTCGGATTTCAAACCTTAGCCATCGTCTGGCCCGAAAATACCGATTTCGGCCCATTTTTGTCGGGTGGTACGAAAATCGCCCGAAAAGTGCAGATGAAATCGACGACCGCGAGATACTTGTAGCATTCTTCTCAAAAATTTATGATTGTGTCTCGGGTTCCATGTCGGATTTCAAAGCCTAGCCATCGTATGGCCCGAAAATACCGATTTCAGCCCATTTTTTTCGGGTGGTACGAAAATCGCCCGAAAAGTGTAGATGAAATCGACGACCACGAGATCCTTGTAGCATTCTTCTCCTCAATTTATGACTGTGTCTCGAGTTCCGTGTCGGATTTAAAACCCTAGCCATCGTCTGGACCGAAAATACCGATTTCTGCTAATTTTTGTCGGGTGGTACGAAAATCGCCCGAAAAGTGCAGATGAAATCGAAGACCGCGAGATTCTTGTAGCATTCTTCTCCTTAATTTATGACTGTGTCTCGGGTTTCGTGTCGGATTTAAACCCTAGCCATTGTTTGGCCCGAAAATACCGATTTCGGCCCATTTTTGTCGGATGGCACGAAAATCGCCCGAAAAGTGCAGATGAAATCGACGACCGCGAGATCCTGGTAGCATTCTTCTCCTAAATTTATGACTGTGTCTCGGGTTTCGTGTCGGATTTCAAACCCTAGCCATCGTCTGGCCCGAAAATACCGATTTCGGCCCATTTCTGTCGGGTGGTACGAAAATCGCCCGAAAAGTGCAGATGAAATCAACGACCGCGAGATCCTTGTAGCATTCTTCTCCTCAATTTATGACTGTGTCTCGGGTTCCGTGTCGGATTTAAAACCCTAGCCATCGTCTGGACCGAAAATACCGATTTCGGCTAATTTTTGTCGGGTGGTACGAAAATCGCCCGAAAAGTGCAGATGAAATCGACGACCGCGAGATTCTTGTACCATTCTTCTCCTAAATTTATGACTGTGTCTCGGGTTTCGTGTCGGATTTCAAACCCAAGCCATCGTTTGGCCCGAAAATACCGATTTCGGCCCATTTTTGTCGGGTGGTACGAAAATCGCCCGAAAAGTGCAGATGAAATCGCAACCGCGAGATCCTTGTAGCATTCTTCTCCTAATTTTATGACTGTGTCTCGGGTTCTGTATCCGATTTCAAACCCTAGCCATCGTCTGGCCCGAAAATACCGATTTCAGCCCATTTTTGTCGGGTGGTACGAAAATGGCCTGAAAAGTCCAGATGAAATCGACGACCGCGAGATCCTTGTAGCATTCTTCTCCAAAATTTATGACTGTGTCTCGGGTTCCGTGTCGGATTGCAAACCCTAGCCATCGTCTGGCCCGAAAATACCGATTTCGTCCCATTTTTGTCGGGTGGTATGAAAATCGTCCGAAAAGTGCAGATGAAATCGACGACTGCGAGATCCTTGTAGCATTCTTCTCCTTAATTTTTGACTGTGTCTCGGGTTCCGTGTCGGATTTCAATCCCTAGCCATCGTCTGGCCCAAAAATACCAATTTCAGCCCATTTTTATCGGGTGGTACGAAAATCACCCGAAAAGTGCAGATGAAATCGACGACCGCGAGATTCTTCTAGCATTCTTCTCCTAAATTTATGACTGTGTCTCGAGTTTCGTTTTGGATTTCAAACCCTAGCCATCGTCTGGCCCAAAAATACCGATTTCGACCCATTTTTGTCGCGTGGTACGAAAATCGCCCGAAAAGTGCATATGAAATCGACGACCGCGAGATCCTTGTACCATTCTTCTCCTAAATTTATGACTGTCTCTCAGGTTCCGTGTCAGATTTCAAACCCTAGCCATCGTCTGGCTCGAAAATACCGATTTCGGCCCATTTTTGTCGGTTGGTATGAAAATCGCCCGAAAAGTGCAGATGAAATCGACGACCGCGAGATCCTTGTAGCATTCTTCTCCTCAATTTATGACTGTGTCTCGGGTTCCGTGTCAGATTTCAAACCTTAGCCATCGTCTGGCCCGAAAATACCGATTTCGGCCCATTTTTGTCTGGTGGTACGAAAATCGCTTGAAAAAAGCAGATGAAATCGACGACCTCGAGATCCTTATAGCATTCTCCTCCAAAATTTATGACTGTGTCTCAGGTTCCGTGTCGGATTTCAAACCCTAGCCATCGTGTGGCCCGAAAATACCGATTTCGGCCCATTTTTGTCGGGTGGTACGAAAATTGCTCGAAAAGTGCAGATGAAATCGACGACCGCGAGATCCTTGTAGCATTCTTCTCCTAATTTTATGACTGTGTCTCGGATTCTGTATCGGATTTCAAACCCTAGCCATCGTCTGGCCCGAAAATACCGATTTCAGCCCATTTTTGTCGGGTGGTACGAAAATCGCCCGAAAAGTGCAGATGAAATCGACGACCGCGAGATCCTTGTAGCATTCTTCTCCAAAATTTATGACTGTGTCTCGGGTTCCGTGTCGGATTTCAAACCCTAGCCATCGTCTGGCCCGAAAATACCGATTTCGGCCCATTTTTGTCGGGTGGTACGAAAATCGCCCGAAAAGTACAGGTGAAATCGACGACCGCGAGATCCTTATAGCATTCCTCTCCTCCATTTATGACTGTTTCTCGGGTTCCATGTCGGATTTCAAACCCTAGCCATCGTCTGGCCCGAAAATACCGATTTTGGCCCATTTTTGTCGGGTGGTACGAAAATCGCCCGAAAAGTGCAGATGAAATCGACGACCGCGAGATCCTTGTAGCATTCTTCTCCTCAATTTATGACTGTGTCTCGGGTTCCGTGTCGGATTTCAAACCCTAGCCATCGTCTGGCCCGAAAATACCAATTTCGGCCCATTTTTGTCGGGTGGTACGAAAATCGCCCGAAAAGTGCAGATGAAATCGACGACTGCGAGATCCTTGTAGCATTCTTCTCCTAAATTTATGAATGTGTCTCGGGTTCCGTGTCGGATTTCAAACCCTAGCCATCGTCTGGCCCGAAAATACCGATTTCGGCCCATTTTTGTCGGGTGGTACGAAAATGGCCCGAAAAGTCAAGATGAAATCGACGACTGCGAGATCCTTGTAGCATTCTTCTTCAAAATTTATGACTATGACTCGGGTTCCGTGTCAGATTTCAAACCCTAGCCATCGTCTTGCCCGAAAATACCAATTTCGGCCAATTTTTGTCAAGTGGTACGAAAAGTGCAGATGAAATCGACGACCGCGAGAT
The DNA here is from genome assembly GCA_037974735.1 of Cicer chorassanicum. Lineage (NCBI taxonomy): Eukaryota > Viridiplantae > Streptophyta > Magnoliopsida > Fabales > Fabaceae > Cicer > Cicer chorassanicum. The sequence goes on along the minus strand of JBBPBP010000783.1, from coordinate 118,028 downwards.
CCTTGTAGCATTCTTCTCCTAAATTTATGAATGTGTCTCGGGTTCCGTGTCGGATTTCAATCCTTGGCCATCGTCTGGCCCGAAAATACCGATTTCGGCCCATTTTTGTCGGGTGGTACAAAAATGGCTCAAAAAGTATAGATGAAATCGACAACGCGAGATCCTTGTAGCATTCTTCTCCAAAATTTATGACTGTGTCTCGGGTTCCGTGTCGGATTTCAAACCCTAGCCATCGTCTGGCCCGAAAATACCGATTTCGGCCCATTTTTGTCGGGTGGTACGAAAATCGCCCGAAAAGTGCAGATGAAATCGACGACCGCGAGATCCTTGTAGCATTCTTCTCCTCAATTTATGACTGTGTCTCGGGTTCCGTGTCAGATTTCAAACCTTAGCCATCGTCTGGCCCGAAAATACCGATTTCGGCCCATTTTTGTCGGGTGGTACGAAAATCGCCCGAAAAGTGCATATGAAATCGACGACCGCGAGATCCTTGTACCATTCTCCTCCAAAATTTATGACTGTGTCTCAGGTTCCGTGTCAGATTTCAAACCCTAGCCATCGTCTGGCTCGAAAATACCGATTTCGGCCCATTTTTGTCGGTTGGTATGAAAATCGCCTGAAAAGTCCTGATGAAATCGACGACCGCGAGATCCTTGTAGCATTCTTCTCCAAAATTTATGACTGAGTCTCGGGTTCCGTTTCGGATTTCAAACCCTATCCATCGTCTGGTCCGAAAATACTGATTTCGGCCCATTTTTGTCGGGTGGTACGAAAATCGCCCGAAAAGTGAAGATGAAATCGACGACCGCGAGATCCTTGTAGCATTCTTCTCCTCAATTTATGACTGTGTCTCGGGTTCCGTGTCGGATTTCAAACCCTAGCCATCGTCTGGCCCGAACATACCGATTTCGGCCCATTTTTGTCGGGTGGTACGAAAATCGCCCGAAAAGTGCAGATGAAATCGACGACCGCGAGATACTTGTAGCATTTTTCTCAAAAATTTATGATTGTGTCTCGGGTTCCATGTCGGATTTCAAAGCCTAGCCATCGTATGGCCCGAAAATACTGATTTCAGCCCATTTTTGTCGGGTGGTACGAAAATCGCCCGAAAAGTGTAGATGAAATCGACGACCACGAGATCCTTGTAGCATTCTTCTCCTCAATTTATGACTGTGTCTCGAGTTCCGTGTCGGATTTAAAACCCTAGCCATCGTCTGGACCGAAAATACCGATTTCTGCTAATTTTTGTCGGGTGGTACGAAAATCGCCTGAAAAGTGCAGATGAAATCGAAGACCGCGAGATTCTTGTAGCATTCTTCTCCATAATTTATGACTGTGTCTCGGGTTTCGTGTCGGATTTAAACCCTAGCCATTGTTTGGCCCGAAAATACCGATTTCGGCCCATTTTTGTCGGATGGCACGAAAATCGCCCGAAAAGTGCAGATGAAATCGACGACCGCGAGATCCTGGTAGCATTCTTCTCCTAAATTTATGACTGTGTCTCGGGTTTCGTGTCGGATTTCAAACCCTAGCCATCGTCTGGCCCGAAAATACCGATTTCGGCCCATTTCTGTCGGGTGGTACGAAAATCGCCCGAAAAGTGCAGATGAAATCGACGACCGCGAGATCCTTGTAGCATTCTTCTCCTCAATTTATGACTGTGTCTCGGGTTCCGTGTCGGATTTAAAACCCTAGCCATCGTCTGGACCGAAAATACCGATTTCGGCTAATTTTTGTCGGGTGGTACGAAAATCGCCCGAAAAGTGCAGATGAAATCGACGACCGTGAGATTCTTGTACCATTCTTCTCCTAAATTTATGACTGTGTCTCGGGTTTCGTGTCGGATTTCAAACCCAAGCCATCGTTTGGCCCGAAAATATCGATTTCGGCCCATTTTTGTCGGGTGGTACGAAAATCGCCCGAAAAGTGCAGATGAAATCGCAACCGCGAGATCCTTGTAGCATTCTTCTCCTAATTTTATGACTGTGTCTCGGGTTCTGTATCGGATTTCAAACCCTAGCCATCGTCTGGCCCGAAAATACCGATTTCAACCCATTTTTGTCGGGTGGTACGAAAATGGCCTGAAAAGTCCAGATGAAATCGACGACCGCGAGATCCTTGTAGCATTCTTCTCCAAAATTTATGACTGTGTCTCGGGTTCCGTGTCGGATTGCAAACCCTAGCCATCGTCTGGCCCGAAAATACCGATTTCGTCCCATTTTTGTCGGGTGGTATGAAAATCGTCCGAAAAGTGTAGATGAAATCGACGACTGCGAGATCCTTGTAGCATTCTTCTCCTTAATTTTTGACTGTGTCTCGGGTTCCGTGTCGGATTTCAATCCCTAGCCATCGTCTGGCCCAAAAATACCAATTTCAGCCCATTTTTATCGGGTGGTACGAAAATCACCCGAAAAGTGCAGATGAAATCGACGACCGCGAGATTCTTCTAGCATTCTTCTCCTAAATTTATGACTGTGTCTCGAGTTTCGTTTTGGATTTCAAACCCTAGCCTTCGTCTGGCCCAAAAATACCGATTTCGACCCATTTTTGTCGCGTGGTACGAAAATCGCCCGAAAAGTGCATATGAAATCGACGACCGCGAGATCCTTGTACCATTCTTCTCCTAAATTTATGACTGTCTCTCGGGTTCCGTGTCAGATTTCAAACCCTAGCCATCGTCTGGCCCGAAAATACCGATTTCGGCCCATTTTTGTCGGGTGGTACGAAAATCGCCCGAAAAGTGCAGATGAAATAGACGACCGCAAGATCCTTGTAGCATTCTTCTCCTAATTTTATGATTGTGTCTCGGGTTCCGTGTCGGATTTCAAACCCTAGCCATCGTCTGCCCGAAAATACCGATTTCAGCCCATTTTTGTCGAGTGGTACGAAAATCGCCCGAAAAGTGCAGATGAAATCGACGACCGCGAGATCCTTGTAGCATTCTTCTCCTCAATTTATGACTGTGTCTCGGGTTCCGTGTCAGATTTCAAACCTTAGCCATCGTCTGGCCCGAAAATACCGATTTCGGCCCATTTTTGTCGGGTGGTACGAAAATCGCCCGAAAAGTGCATATGAAATCGACGACCGCGAGATCCTTGTACCATTCTCCTCCAAAATTTATGACTGTGTCTCAGGTTCCGTGTCAGATTTCAAACCCTAGCCATCGTCTGGCTCGAAAATACCGATTTCGGCCCATTTTTGTCGGTTGGTATGAAAATCGCCTGAAAAGTCCTGATGAAATCGACGACCGCGAGATCCTTGTAGCATTCTTCTCCAAAATTTATGACTGAGTCTCGGGTTCCGTTTCGGATTTCAAACCCTATCCATCGTCTGGTCCGAAAATACTGATTTCGGCCCATTTTTGTCGGGTGGTACGAAAATCGCCCGAAAAGTGAAGATGAAATCGACGACCGCGAGATCCTTGTAGCATTCTTCTCCTCAATTTATGACTGTGTCTCGGGTTCCGTGTCGGATTTCAAACCCTAGCCATCGTCTGGCCCGAACATACCGATTTCGGCCCATTTTTGTCGGGTGGTACGAAAATCGCCCGAAAAGTGCAGATGAAATCGACGACCGCGAGATACTTGTAGCATTTTTCTCAAAAATTTATGATTGTGTCTCGGGTTCCATGTCGGATTTCAAAGCCTAGCCATCGTATGGCCCGAAAATACTGATTTCAGCCCATTTTTGTCGGGTGGTACGAAAATCGCCCGAAAAGTGTAGATGAAATCGACGACCACGAGATCCTTGTAGCATTCTTCTCCTCAATTTATGACTGTGTCTCGAGTTCCGTGTCGGATTTAAAACCCTAGCCATCGTCTGGACCGAAAATACCGATTTCTGCTAATTTTTGTCGGGTGGTACGAAAATCGCCTGAAAAGTGCAGATGAAATCGAAGACCGCGAGATTCTTGTAGCATTCTTCTCCATAATTTATGACTGTGTCTCGGGTTTCGTGTCGGATTTAAACCCTAGCCATTGTTTGGCCCGAAAATACCGATTTCGGCCCATTTTTGTCGGATGGCACGAAAATCGCCCGAAAAGTGCAGATGAAATCGACGACCGCGAGATCCTGGTAGCATTCTTCTCCTAAATTTATGACTGTGTCTCGGGTTTCGTGTCGGATTTCAAACCCTAGCCATCGTCTGGCCCGAAAATACCGATTTCGGCCCATTTCTGTCGGGTGGTACGAAAATCGCCCGAAAAGTGCAGATGAAATCGACGACCGCGAGATCCTTGTAGCATTCTTCTCCTCAATTTATGACTGTGTCTCGGGTTCCGTGTCGGATTTAAAACCCTAGCCATCGTCTGGACCGAAAATACCGATTTCGGCTAATTTTTGTCGGGTGGTACGAAAATCACCCGAAAAGTGCAGATGAAATCGACGACCGCGAGATTCTTGTACCATTCTTCTCCTAAATTTATGACTGTGTCTCGGGTTTCGTGTCGGATTTCAAACCCAAGCCATCGTTTGGCCCGAAAATATCGATTTCGGCCCATTTTTGTCGGGTGGTACAAAAATCGCCCGAAAAGTGCAGATGAAATCGCAACCGCGAGATCCTTGTAGCATTCTTCTCCTAATTTTATGACTGTGTCTCGGGTTCTGTATCGGATTTCAAACCCTAGCCATCGTCTGGCCCGAAAATACCGATTTCAGCCCATTTTTGTCGGGTGGTACGAAAATGGCCTGAAAAGTCCAGATGAAATCGACGACCGCGAGATCCTGGTAGCATTATTCTCCTAAATTTATGACTGTGTCTCGGGTTTCGTGTCGGATTTCAAACCCTAGCCATCGTCTGGCCCGAAAATACCGATTTCGGCCCATTTTTGTCGGGTGGTACGAAAATCGCCCGAAAAGTGCAGATGAAATCGACGACCGCGAGATCGTTGTAGCATTTTTCTCCTCAATTAATGACTGTGTCTCGGGTTCCGTGTCGGATTTCAAACCCTAGCCATCGTCTGGCCCGAACATACCGATTTCGGCTAATTTTTGTCGGGTGGTACGAAAATCGCCCGAAAAGTGCAGATGAAATCGACGACCGCGAGATCGTTGTAGCATTTTTCTCCTCAATTAATGACTGTGTCTCGGGTTCCGTGTCGGATTTCAAACCCTAGCCATCGTCTGGCCCGAACATACCGATTTCGGCTAATTTTTGTCGGGTGGTACGAAAATCGCCCAAAAAGTGCAGATGAAATCGACGACCGTGAGATTCTTGTAGCATTCTTCTCCTAAATTTATGACTGCGTCTCGGGTTTCGTGTCGGATTTCAAACCCTAGCCATTGTTTGGCCCGAAAATACCGATTTCGACCCATTTTTGTCGGGTGGTACGAAAACCGCCTGAAAAGTCCTAATAAATCGACGATCGCATGATCCTTGTAGCATTCTTCTCCTAAATTTATGACTGTGTCTCGGGTTCCGTGTCAAATTTCAAACCCTAGCCATCGTGTGGCCCGAAAATACCGATTTCGGCCCTTTTTTGTCGGGTGGTACGAAAATCGCCCGAAAAGTGCAGATGAAATCGACGAACGCAAGATCCTTGTAGCATTCATCTCTTAAATTTATGACTGTGTCTCGGGTTTCGTGTCGGATTTCAAACCCTAGCCATCGTCTAGACCGAAAATACCGATTTCGGCAAATTTTTGTCAGGTGGTACGAAAATCCCCCGAAAAGTGCAGATGAAATCAACGACCGCGAGATTCTTGTAGCATTCTTCTCCTAAATTTATGACTGTGTCTCGGGTTTCGTGTCGGATTTCAAACCCTAGCCATCGTTTGGCCCGAAAATACCGATTTCGGCCCATTTTTGTCGGGTGGTACGAAAATCGCCCGAAAAGTGCAGATGAAATCGCAACCGCGAGATCCTTGTAGCATTCTTCTCCTAATTTTATGACTGTGTCTCGGGTTCTGTATCCGATTTCAAACCCTAGCCATCGTCTGGCCCGAAAATACCGATTTCAGCCCATTTTTGTCGGGTGGTACGAAAATGGCCTGAAAAGTCCAGATGAAATCGACGACCGCGAGATCCTTGTAGCATTCTTCTCCAAAATTTATGACTGTGTCTCGGGTTCCGTGTCGGATTGCAAACCCTAGCCATCGTCTGGCCCGAAAATACCGATTTCGTCCCATTTTTGTCGGGTGGTATGAAAATTGTCCGAAAAGTGCAGATGAAATCGACGACTGCGAGATCCTTGAAACATTCTTCTCCTTAATTTTTGACTGTGTCTCGGGTTCCGTGTCGGATTTCAATCCCTAGCCATCGTCTGGCCCAAAAATACCAATTTCAGCCCATTTTTATCGGGTGGTACGAAAATCACCCGAAAAGTGCAGATGAAATCGACGACCGCGAGATTCTTCTAGCATTCTTCTCCTAAATTTATGACTGTGTCTCGAGTTTCGTTTTGGATTTCAAACCCTAGCCATCGTCTGGCACAAAAATACCGATTTCGACCCATTTTTGTCGCGTGGTACGAAAATCGCCCGAAAAGTGCATATGAAATCGACGACCGCGAGATCCTTGTACCATTCTTCTCCTAAATTTATGACTGTCTCTCGGGTTCCGTGTCAGATTTCAAACCCTAGCCATCGTCTGGCCCGAAAATACCGATTTCGGCCCATTTTTGTCGGGTGGTACGAAAATCGCCCGAAAAGTGCAGATGAAATAGACGACCGCAAGATCCTTGTAGCATTCTTCTCCTAATTTTATGATTGTGTCTCGGGTTCCGTGTCGGATTTCAAACCCTAGCCATCGTCTGCCCGAAAATACCGATTTCAGCCCATTTTTGTCGAGTGGTACGAAAATCGCCCGAAAAGTGCAGATGAAATCGACGACCGCGAGATCCTTGTAGCATTCTTCTCCTCAATTTATGACTGTGTCTCGGGTTCCGTGTCAGATTTCAAACCTTAGCCATCGTCTGGCCCGAAAATACCGATTTCGGCCCATTTTTGTCGGGTGGTACGAAAATCGCCCGAAAAGTGCATATGAAATCGACGACCGCGAGATCCTTGTACCATTCTCCTCCAAAATTTATGACTGTGTCTCAGGTTCCGTGTCAGATTTCAAACCCTAGCCATCGTCTGGCTCGAAAATACCGATTTCGGCCCATTTTTGTCGGTTGGTATGAAAATCGCCTGAAAAGTCCTGATGAAATCGACGACCGCGAGATCCTTGTAGCATTCTTCTCCAAAATTTATGACTGAGTCTCGGGTTCCGTTTCGGATTTCAAACCCTATCCATCGTCTGGTCCGAAAATACTGATTTCGGCCCATTTTTGTCGGGTGGTACGAAAATCGCCCGAAAAGTGAAGATGAAATCGACGACCGCGAGATCCTTGTAGCATTCTTCTCCTCAATTTATGACTGTGTCTCGGGTTCCGTGTCGGATTTCAAACCCTAGCCATCGTCTGGCCCGAACATACCGATTTCGGCCCATTTTTGTCGGGTGGTACGAAAATCGCCCGAAAAGTGCAGATGAAATCGACGACCGCGAGATACTTGTAGCATTTTTCTCAAAAATTTATGATTGTGTCTCGGGTTCCATGTCGGATTTCAAAGCCTAGCCATCGTATGGCCCGAAAATACTGATTTCAGCCCATTTTTGTCGGGTGGTACGAAAATCGCCCGAAAAGTGTAGATGAAATCGACGACCACGAGATCCTTGTAGCATTCTTCTCCTCAATTTATGACTGTGTCTCGAGTTCCGTGTCGGATTTAAAACCCTAGCCATCGTCTGGACCGAAAATACCGATTTCTGCTAATTTTTGTCGGGTGGTACGAAAATCGCCTGAAAAGTGCAGATGAAATCGAAGACCGCGAGATTCTTGTAGCATTCTTCTCCATAATTTATGACTGTGTCTCGGGTTTCGTGTCGGATTTAAACCCTAGCCATTGTTTGGCCCGAAAATACCGATTTCGGCCCATTTTTGTCGGATGGCACGAAAATCGCCCGAAAAGTGCAGATGAAATCGACGACCGCGAGATCCTGGTAGCATTCTTCTCCTAAATTTATGACTGTGTCTCGGGTTTCGTGTCGGATTTCAAACCCTAGCCATCGTCTGGCCCGAAAATACCGATTTCGGCCCATTTCTGTCGGGTGGTACGAAAATCGCCCGAAAAGTGCAGATGAAATCGACGACCGCGAGATCCTTGTAGCATTCTTCTCCTCAATTTATGACTGTGTCTCGGGTTCCGTGTCGGATTTAAAACCCTAGCCATCGTCTGGACCGAAAATACCGATTTCGGCTAATTTTTGTCGGGTGGTATGAAAATCGCCCGAAAAGTGCAGATGAAATCGACGACCGCGAGATTCTTGTACCATTCTTCTCCTAAATTTATGACTGTGTCTCGGGTTTCGTGTCGGATTTCAAACCCAAGCCATCGTTTGGCCCGAAAATACCGATTTCGGCCCATTTTTGTCGGGTGGTACGAAAATCGCCCGAAAAGTGCAGATGAAATCGACGACCGCGAGATCCTTGTAGCATTCTTCTCCCAATTTTATGACTGTTTCTCGGGTTCCATGTCGGATTTCAAACCCCAGCCATCGTCTGGCCCGAAAATACCGATTTCGGCCCATTTTTGTCGGGTGGTACGAAAATGGCCTGAAAAGTCCAGATGAAATCGACGACCGCGAGATCCTTGTAGCATTCTTCTCCAAAATTTATGACTGTGTCTCGGGTTCCGTGTCGGATTACAAACCCTAGCCATCGTCTGGCCCAAAAATACCGATTTCGTCCCATTTTTGTCGGGTGGTATGAAAATCGCCTGAAAAGTGCAGAAGAAATCGCGACCGCGTGATCCTTGTAGCATTCTTCTCCTTAATTTATGACTGTGTCTCGGGTTCCGTGTCGGATTTCAAACCCTAGCCATCGTCTGGCCCGAAAATACCGATTTCGGCCCATTTTTGTCGGGTGGTACGAAAATGGCCTGAAAAGTCCAGATGAAATCGACGACCGCGAGATCCTTGTAGCATTCTTCTCCAAAATTTATGACTGTGTCTCGGGTTCCGTGTCGGATTACAAACCCTAGCCATCGTTTGGCACAAAAATACCGATTTCGTCCCATTTTTGTCGGGTGGTACGAAAATCGCCCGAAAAGTGCAGATGAAATCGCGACCGCGAGATCCTTGTAGCATTCTTCTCCTTAATTTATGACTGTGTCTCGGGTTCCGTGTCGGATTTCAAACCCTAGCCATCGTCTAACCCGAAAATACCGATTTCGGCCCATTTTTGTCGGGTGGTACGAAAATGGCCCGAAAAGTCCAGATGAAATCGACGACCGCGAGATCCTTGTAGCATTCTTCTCCAAAATTTATGACTGTGTCTCGGGTTCCGTGTCGGATTTCAAACCCTAGCCATCGTCTGGCCTGAAAACTCCGATTTCTGCCCATTTTTGTCGGGTGGTAAGAAAATCGCCCGAAAAGTGCAGATGAAATCGACGACCGCGAGATTCTTGTAGCATTCTTCTCCTAAATTTATAACTGTGTCTCGGGTTTCGTGTCGGATTTCAAACCCTAGCCATCGTCTGGCCCGAAAATACCGATTTCGGCCCATTTTTGTCGGGTGGTACGAAAATCGCCCGAAAAGTGCAGATGAAATCGACGACCGCGAGATCGTTGTAGCATTTTTCTCCTCAATTAATGACTGTGTCTCGGGTTCCGTGTCGGATTTCAAACCCTAGCCATCGTCTGGCCCGAACATACCGATTTCGGCTAATTTTTGTCGGGTGGTACGAAAATCGCCCAAAAAGTGCAGATGAAATCGACGACCGTGAGATTCTTGTAGCATTCTTCTCCTAAATTTATGACTGCGTCTCGGGTTTCGTGTCGGATTTCAAACCCTAGCCATTGTTTGGCCCGAAAATACCGATTTCGACCCATTTTTGTCGGGTGGTACGAAAACCGCCTGAAAAGTCCTAATAAATCGACGATCGCATGATCCTTGTAGCATTCTTCTCCTAAATTTATGACTGTGTCTCGGGTTCCGTGTCAAATTTCAAACCCTAGCCATCGTGTGGCCCGAAAATACCGATTTCGGCCCTTTTTTGTCGGGTGGTACGAAAATCGCCCGAAAAGTGCAGATGAAATCGACGAACGCAAGATCCTTGTAGCATTCATCTCTTAAATTTATGACTGTGTCTCGGGTTTCGTGTCGGATTTCAAACCCTAGCCATCGTCTAGACCGAAAATACCGATTTCGGCAAATTTTTGTCAGGTGGTACGAAAATCCCCCGAAAAGTGCAGATGAAATCAACGACCGCGAGATTCTTGTAGCATTCTTCTCCTAAATTTATGACTGTGTCTCGGGTTTCGTGTCGGATTTCAAACCCTAGCCATCGTTTGGCCCGAAAATACCGATTTCGGCCCATTTTTGTCGGGTGGTACGAAAATCGCCCGAAAAGTGCAGATGAAATCGCAACCGCGAGATCCTTGTAGCATTCTTCTCCTAATTTTATGACTGTGTCTCGGGTTCTGTATCCGATTTCAAACCCTAGCCATCGTCTGGCCCGAAAATACCGATTTCAGCCCATTTTTGTCGGGTGGTACGAAAATGGCCTGAAAAGTCCAGATGAAATCGACGACCGCGAGATCCTTGTAGCATTCTTCTCCAAAATTTATGACTGTGTCTCGGGTTCCGTGTCGGATTGCAAACCCTAGCCATCGTCTGGCCGGAAAATACCGTTTTCGGCCCATTTTTGTCGAGTGGTACGAAAATCGCCCGAAAAGTGCAGATGAAATCGATGACCGCGAGATCCTTGTAGCATTCTTCTATTCAATTTATGACTGTGTCTCGGGTTCCGTGTTGGATTTCAAACCCTAGCCATCGTCTGGCCCGAAAATACCGATATCGGCCCATTTTTGTCGGGTGGTACGAAAATCGCCCGAAAAGTGCAGATGAAATCGACGACCGCGAGATTCTTGTAGCATTCTTCTCCTAAATTTATGACTGTGTCTCGGGTTCCGTGTCAAATTTCAAACCCTAGCCATCGTCTGGCCCGAAAATACCGATTTCGGCCCATTTTTGTCGGGTGGTACGAAAATCGCCCGAAAAGTGCAGATGAAATCGACGACCGTGAGATCCTTGTAGCATTCTTCTCCTAATTTTATGACTGTGTCTCGGGTTCTGTGTCAGATTTCAAACCCTAGCCATCGTCTGGCCCGAAAATACCGATTTCGGCCCATTTTTGTCGTGTTGTACGAAAATCGCCCGAAAAGTGCAGATGAAATAGACGACCGCAAGATCCTTGTAGCATTCTTCTCCTAATTTTATGACTGTGTCTCGGGTTCCGTGTCGGATTTCAAACCCTAGCCATCGTCTGGCCCGAAAATACCGATTTCGGCCCATTTTTGTCGAGTGGTACGAAAATCGCCCGAAAAGTGCAGATGAAATCGACGACCGCGAGATCCTTGTAGCATTCTTCTCCTCAATTTATGACTGTGTCTCGGGTTCCGTGTCAGATTTCAAACCTTAGCCATCGTATGGCCCGAAAATACCGATTTCGGCCCATTTTTGTCTGGTGGTACGAAAATCGCTTGAAAAAAGCAGATGAAATCGACGACCTCGAGATCCTTATAGCATTCTCCTCCAAAATTTATGACTGTGTCTCAGGTTCCGTGTCGGATTTCAAACCCTAGCCATCGTGTGGCCCGAAAATACCGATTTCGGCCCATTTTTGTCGGGTGGTACGAAAATTGCTCGAAAAGTGCAGATGAAATCGACGACCGCGAGATCGTTGTAGCATTCTTCTCCTAATTTTATGACTGTGTCTCGGGTTCTGTATCGGATTTCAAACCCTAGCCATCGTCTGGCCCGAAAATACCGATTTCAGCCCATTTTTGTCGGGTGGTACGAAAATCGCCCGAAAAGTGCAGATGAAATCGACGACCGCGAGATCCTTGTAGCATTCTTCTCCTCAATTTATGACTGTGTCTCGGGTTCCGTGTCGGATTTCAAACCCTAGCCATCGTCTGGCCCGAACATACCGATTTCGGCTAATTTTTGTCGGGTGGTACGAAAATCGCCCGAAAAGTGCAGATGAAATCGACGACCGTGAGATTCTTGTAGCATTCTTCTCCTAAATTTATGACAGTGTCTCGGGTTTCGTGTCGGATTTCAAACCCTAGCCATCGTTTGGCCCGAAAATACCGATTTCGGCCCATTTTTGTCGGGTGGTACGAAAACCGCCTGAAAAGTCCTGATTAAATCGACGATCGCAAGATCCTTGTAGCATTCTTCTCCTAAATTTATGACTGTGTCTCGGGTTCCGTGTCAAATTTCAAACCCTAGCCATCGTCTGGCCCGAAAATACCGATTTCGGCCCATTTTTGTCGGGTGGTACGAAAATCGCCCGAAAAGTGCAGATGAAATCGACGACCGCGAGATTCTTGTAGCATTCTTCTCCTAAATTTATGACTGTGTCTCGAGTTTCGTTTTGGATTTCAAACCCTAGCCATCGTCTGGCCCAAAAATACCGATTTCGACCCATTTTTGTCGCGTGGTACGAAAATCGCCCGAAAAGTGCATATGAAATCGACGACCGCGAGATCCTTGTACCATTCTTCTCCTAAATTTATGACTGTCTCTCGGGTTCCGTGTCAGATTTCAAACCCTAGCCATCGTCTGGCTCGAAAATACCGATTTCGGCCCATTTTTGTCGGTTGGTATGAAAATCGCCCGAAAAGTCCTGATGAAATCGACGACCGCGAGATCCTTGTAGCATTCTTCTCCAAAATTTATGACTGTGTCTCGGGTTCCGTTTCGGATTTCAAACCCTAGCCATCGTCTGGTCCGAAAATACTGATTTCGGCCCATTTTTGTCGGGTGGTACGAAAATCGCCCGAAAAGTGCAGATGAAATCGACGACCGCGAGATCCTTGTAGCATTCTTCTCCTCAATTTATGACTGTGTCTCGGGTTCCGTGTCGGATTTCAAACCCTAGCCATCGTCTGGCCCGAACATACCGATTTCGGCTAATTTTTGTCGGGTGGTACGAAAATCGCCCGAAAAATGCAGATGAAATCGACGACCGTGAGATTCTTGTAGCATTCTTCTCCTAAATTTATGACAGTGTCTCGGGTTTCGTGTCGGATTTCAAACCCTAGCCATCGTTTGGCCCGAAAATACCGATTTCGGCCCATTTTTGGCGGGTGGTACGAAAACCGCCTGAAAAGTCCTGATTAAATCGACGATCGCAAGATCCTTGTAGCATTCTTCTCCTAAATTTATGACTGTGTCTCGGGTTCCGTGTCAAATTTCAAACCCTAGCCATCGTCTGGCCCGAAAATACCGATTTCGGCCCATTTTTGTCGGGTGGTACGAAAATCACCCGAAAAGTGCAGATGAAATCGACGACCGCGAGAATCTTGTAGCATTCTTATCCTAAATTTATGACTGTGTCTCGGGTTTCGTGTCGGATTTCAAACCCAAGCCATCGTTTGGCCCGAAAATACCGATTTCGGCCCATTTTTGTCGGGTGGTACGAAAACCGCCTCAAAAGTGCAGATTAAATCGACGATCGCGAGATCCTTGTAGCATTCTTCTCCTAAATTTATGACTGTGTCTCGGGTTCCGTGTCAAATTTCAAACCCTAGCCATCGTCTGGCCCGAAAATACCGATTTCGGCCCATTTTTGTCGGGTGGTACGAAAATCACCCGAAAAGTGCAGATGAAATCGACGACCGCGAGAATCTTGTAGCATTCTTCTCCTAAATTTATGACTGTGTCTCGGGTTTCGTGTCGGATTTCAAACCCAAGCCATCGTTTGGCCCGAAAATACCGATTTCGGCCCATTTTTGTCGGGTGGTACGAAAACCGCCTGAAAAGTGCAGATTAAATCGACGATCGCGAGATCCTTGTAGCATTCTTCTCCTAAATTTATGACTGTGTCTCGGGTTCCGTGTCAAATTTCAAACCCTAGCCATCGTCTGGCCCGAAAATACCGATTTCGGCCCATTTTTGTCGGGTGGTACGAAAATCGCCCGAAAAGTGCAGATGAAATCGACGACCGTGAGATCCTTGTAGCATTCTTCTCCTAATTTTATGACTGTGTCTCGGGTTCTGTGTCAGATTTCAAACCCTAGCCATCGTCTGGCCCGAAAATACCGATTTCGGCCCATTTTTGTCGTGTTGTACGAAAATCGCCCGAAAAGTGCAGATGAAATAGACGACCGCAAGATCCTTGTAGCATTCTTCTCCTAATTTTATGACTGTGTCTCGGGTTCCGTGTCGGATTTCAAACCCTAGCCATCGTCTGGCCCGAAAATACCGATTTCGGCCCATTTTTGTCGAGTGGTACGAAAATCGCCCGAAAAGTGCAGATGAAATCGACGACCGCGAGATCCTTGTAGCATTCTTCTCCTCAATTTATGACTGTGTCTCGGGTTCCGTGTCAGATTTCAAACCTTAGCCATCGTCTGGCCCGAAAATACCGATTTCGGCCCATTTTTGTCGGGTGGTACGAAAATCGCCCGAAAAGTGCATATGAAATCGACGACCGCGAGATCCTTGTACCATTCTCCTCCAAAATTTATGACTGTGTCTCAGGTTCCGTGTCAGATTTCAAACCCTAGCCATCGTCTGGCTCGAAAATACCGATTTCGGCCCATTTTTGTCGGTTGGTATGAAAATCGCCCGAAAAGTCCTGATGAAATCGACGACCGCGAGATCCTTGTAGCATTCTTCTCCAAAATTTATGACTGTGTCTCGGGTTCCGTTTCGGATTTCAAACCCTAGCCATCGTCTGGTCCGAAAATACTGATTTCGGCCCATTTTTGTCGGGTGGTACGAAAATCGCCCGAAAAGTGAAGATGAAATCGACGACCGCGAGATCCTTGTAGCATTCTTCTCCTCAATTTATGACTGTGTCTCGGGTTCCGTGTCGGATTTCAAACCCTAGCCATCGTCTAGCCCGAACATACCGATTTCGGCCCATTTTTGTCGGGTGGTACGAAAATCGCCCGAAAAGTGCAGATGAAATCGACGACCGCGAGATACTTGTAGCATTTTTCTCAAAAATTTATGATTGTGTCTCGGGTTCCATGTCGGATTTCAAAGCCTAGCCATCGTATGGCCCGAAAATACTGATTTCAGCCCATTTTTGTCAAGTGGTACGAAAATCGCCCGAAAAGTGTAGATGAAATCGACGACCACGAGATCCTTGTAGCATTCTTCTCCTCAATTTATGATTGTGTCTCGAGTTCCGTGTCGGATTTAAAACCCTAGCCATCGTCTGGACCGAAAATACCGATTTCTGCTAATTTTTGTCGGGTGGTACGAAAATCGCCTGAAAAGTGCAGATGAAATCGAAGACCGCGAGATTCTTGTAGCATTCTTCTCCTTAATTTATGACTGTGTCTCGGGTTTCGTGTCGGATTTAAACCCTAGCCATTGTTTGGCCCGAAAATACCGATTTCGGCCCATTTTTGTCGGATGGCACGAAAATCGCCCGAAAAGTGCAGATGAAATCGACGACCGCGAGATCCTGGTAGCATTCTTCTCCTAAATTTATGACTGTGTCTCGGGTTTCGTGTCGGATTTCAAACCCTAGCCATCGTCTGGCCCGAAAATACCGATTTCGGCCCATTTCTGTCGGGTGGTACGAAAATCGCCCGAAAAGTGCAGATGAAATCGACGACCGCGAGATCCTTGTAGCATTCTTCTCCTCAATTTATGACTGTGTCTCGGGTTCCGTGTCGGATTTAAAACCCTAGCCATCGTCTGGACCGAAAATACCGATTTCGGCTAATTTTTGTCGGGTGGTACGAAAATCGCCCGAAAAGTGCAGATGAAATCGACGACCGTGAGATTCTTGTACCATTCTTCTCCTAAATTTATGACTGTGTCTCGGGTTTCGTGTCGGATTTCAAACCCAAGCCATCGTTTGGCCCGAAAATATCGATTTCGGCCCATTTTTGTCGGGTGGTACGAAAATCGCCCGAAAAGTGCAGATGAAATCGCAACCGCGAGATCCTTGTAGCATTCTTCTCCTAATTTTATGACTGTGTCTCGGGTTCTGTATCGGATTTCAAACCCTAGCCATCGTCTGGCCCGAAAATACCGATTTCAACCCATTTTTGTCGGGTGGTACGAAAATGGCCTGAAAAGTCCAGATGAAATCGACGACCGCGAGATCCTTGTAGCATTCTTCTCCAAAATTTATGACTGTGTCTCGGGTTCCGTGTCGGATTGCAAACCCTAGCCATCGTCTGGCCCGAAAATACCGATTTCGTCCCATTTTTGTCGGGTGGTATGAAAATTGTCCGAAAAGTGCAGATGAAATCGACGACTGCGAGATCCTTGAAACATTCTTCTCCTTAATTTTTGACTGTGTCTCGGGTTCCGTGTCGGATTTCAATCCCTAGCCATCGTCTGGCCCAAAAATACCAATTTCAGCCCATTTTTATCGGGTGGTACGAAAATCACCCGAAAAGTGCAGATGAAATCGACGACCGCGAGATTCTTCTAGCATTCTTCTCCTAAATTTATGACTGTGTCTCGAGTTTCGTTTTGGATTTCAAACCCTAGCCATCGTCTGGCCCAAAAATACCGATTTCGACCCATTTTTGTCGCGTGGTACGAAAATCGCCCGAAAAGTGCATATGAAATCGACGACCGCGAGATCCTTGTACCATTCTTCTCCTAAATTTATGACTGTCTCTCAGGTTCCGTGTCAGATTTCAAACCCTAGCCATCGTCTGGCTCGAAAATACCGATTTCGGCCCATTTTTGTCGGTTGGTATGAAAATCGCCCGAAAAGTGCAGATGAAATCGACGACCGCGAGATCCTTGTAGCATTCTTCTCCTCAATTTATGACTGTGTCTCGGGTTCCGTGTCAGATTTCAAACCTTAGCCATCGTCTGGCCCGAAAATACCGATTTCGGCCCATTTTTGTCTGGTGGTACGAAAATCGCTTGAAAAAAGCAGATGAAATCGACGACCTCGAGATCCTTATAGCATTCTCCTCCAAAATTTATGACTGTGTCTCAGGTTCCGTGTCGGATTTCAAACCCTAGCCATCGTGTGGCCCGAAAATACCGATTTCGGCCCATTTTTGTCGGGTGGTACGAAAATTGCTCGAAAAGTGCAGATGAAATCGACGACCGCGAGATCCTTGTAGCATTCTTCTCCTAATTTTATGACTGTGTCTCGGATTCTGTATCGGATTTCAAACCCTAGCCATCGTCTGGCCCGAAAATACCGATTTCAGCCCATTTTTGTCGGGTGGTACGAAAATCGCCCGAAAAGTGCAGATGAAATCGACGACCGCGAGATCCTTGTAGCATTCTTCTCCTAAATTTATGACTGTGTCTCGGGTTTCGTGTCGGATTTCAAACCCTAGCCATCGTCTGGCCCGAAAATACCGATGTCGGCCTATTATTGTCGGGTGGTACGAAAATCGCCCGAAAAGTGCAGATGGAATCGATGACCGCGATATCCTTGTAGCATTCTTCTCCTCAATTTATGACTGTGTCTCGGGTTCCGTGTCGGATTTAAAACCCTAGCCATCGTCTGGACCGAAAATACCGATTTCGGCTAATTTTTGTCGGGTGGTACGAAAATCGCCCGAAAAGTGCAGATGAAATCGACGACCGCGAGATTCTTGTAGCATTCTTCTCCTAAATTTATGACTGTGTCTCGGGTTTCGTGTCGGATTTCAAACCCAAGCCATCATTTGGCCCGAAAATACCGATTTCGGCCCATTTTTGTCGGGTGGTACGAAAATCGCCCGAAAAGTGCAGATGAAATCGCAACCGCGACATCCTTGTAGCATTCTTCTCCTAATTTTATGACTGTGTCTCGGGTTCTGTGTCGGATTTCAAACCCTAGCCATCGTCTGGCTCGAAAATACCGATTTCAGCCCATTTTTGTCGGGTGGTACGAAAATGGCCTGAAAAGTCCAGATGAAATCGACGACCGCGGGATCCTTGTAGCATTCTTCTCCAAAATTTATGATTGTGTCTCGGGTTCCGTGTCAGATTGCAAACCCTAGCCATCGTCTGGCCTGAAAATACGGATTTCGTCTTCTTATTGTCGGGTGGTACGAAAATCGCCCGAAAAGTGCAGATGAAATCGACGACCGCGAGATCCTTGTAGCATTCTTCTCGTTAATTTATGACTGTGTCTCGGGTTCCGTGTCGGATTTCAAACCCTAGCCATCGTCTGGCCCGAAAATACCGATTTCAGCCCATTTTTATCGGGTGGTACGAAAATCTCCCGAAAAGTGCAGATGAAATCGACGACCGCGAGATTCTTGTAGCATTCTTCTCCTAAATTTATGACTGTGTCTCGGGTTTCGTGTCGGATTTCAAACCCAAGCCATCGTTTGGCCCGAAAATACCGATTTCGGCCCATTTTTGTCGGGTGGTACGAAAATCGGCCGAAAAGTGCAGATGAAATCGCAACCGCGAGATCCTTGTAGCATTATTCTCCTAATTTTATGACTGTGTCTCGGGTTTTGTGTCGGATTTCAAACCCTAGCCATCGTCTGGCCGAAAATATCGATTTCAGCCCATTTTTCTCGGGTGGTACGAAAATGGCCTGAAAAGTCCAGATGAAATCGACGACCGCGAGATCCTTGTAGCATTCTTCTCCAAAATTTATGACTGTGTCTCGGGTTCCGTGTCGGATTACAAACCCTAGCCATCGTCTGGCCCGAAAATACCGATTTCGTCCCATTTTTGTCGGGTGGTACGAAAATCGCCCGAAAAGTGCAGATGAAATCGCGACCGCGAGATCCTTGTAGCATTCTTCTCCTTAATTTATGACTGTGCCTCGGGTTCCGTGTCGGATTTCAAACCATAGCCATCGTCTGGCCCGAAAATACTGATTTCGGCCCATTTTTGTCGGGTGGTACGAAAATCGCCCGAAAAGTGCAGATGAAATCGACGACCGCGAGATTCTTGTAGCATTCTTCTCCTAAATTTATGATTGTGTCTCGGGTTTCGTGTCGGATTTCAAACCCAAGCCATCGTTTGGCCCGAAAATACCGATTTCGGCCCATTTTTGTCGGGTGGTACGAAAATCGCCCGAAAAGTGCAGATGAAATCGCAACCGCGAGATCCTTGTAGCATTCTTCTCCTAATTTTATGACTGTGTCTCGGGTTCCGTGTCGGATTTCAAACCCTAGCCATCGTCTGGCCCGAAAATACCGATTTCGGCCCATTTTTGTCGGGTGGTACGAAAATCGCCCGAAAAGTGCAGATGAAATCGACGACCGCGAGATCCTTGTAGCATTCTTCTCCTCAATTTATGACTGTGTCTCGGGTTCCGTGTCGGATTTAAAACCCTAGCCATCGTCTAGACCGAAAATACCAATTTCGGCAAATTTTTGTCGGGTGGTATGAAAATCGCCTGAAAAGTGCAGATGAAATCGACGACCGCGAGATCCTTGTAGCATTCTTCTCCGAAATTTATGACTGTGTCTCGGGTTCCGTGTCCGATTTCAAACCGTAGCCATCGTCTAGCCTGACAATACCGATTTCGGCCCATTTTTGTCGGGTGGTACGAAAATCGCCCGAAAAGTGCAGATGAAATCGACGACCGCGAGATCCTTATAACATTCTTCTCCAAAATTTATGACTGTGTCTCAGGTTCCGTGTCAGATTTCAAACAACGTGTGGCCCGAAAATACTGATTTCGGCCCATTTTTTTCGGGTGGTACGAAAATCGCCCGAAAAGTGCAGATGAAATCGACGACCGCGAGATCCTTGTAGCATTCTTCTCCTAAATTTATGACTGTGTCTCGGGTTTCGTGTCGGATTTCAAACAACGTGTGGCCCGAAAATACTGATTTCGGCCCATTTTTGTCGGGTGGTACGAAAATCGCCTGAAAAGTGCAGATGAAATCGACGACCGCGAGATCCTTGTAGCATTCTTCTACTAAATTTATGACTATGTCTCGGGTTCCGTGTCGGATTTCAAACCCTAGCCATCGTCTTGCCCGAAAATACCGATTTCGGCCCATTTTCGTCGGGTGGTACGAAAATCGCCCGAAAAGTGCAGATGAAATCGACGACCGCGAGATCCTTGTAGCATTCTTCTCCTAAATTTATGACTGTGTCTCGGGTTTCGTGTCGGATTTCAAACCCTAGCCATCGTCTGGCCCGAAAATACCAATTTCGACCCATTTTTGTCGGGTGGTACCAAAATCACCCGAAAAGTGCAGATGAAATCGACGACCGCGAGATTCTTGTAGCATTCTTCTCCTAAATTTATGACTGTGTCTCGGGTTTCGTGTCGGATTTCAAACCCTAGCCATCGTCTGGCCCGAAAATACCGATTTCGGCCCATTTTTGTCGAGTGGTACGAAAATCGCCCGAAAAGTGCAGATGAAATCGACGACCGCGAGATCCTTGTAGCATTCTTCTCCTCAATTTATGACTGTGTCTCGGGTTCCGTGTCGGATTTCAAACCCTAGCCATCGTCTGGCCCGAAAATACCGATTTCGGCCCATTTATGTCGGGTGGTACGAAAATCGCCCGAAAAGTGCACATGAAATCGACGACCGCGAGATTCTTGTAGCATTCTTCTCCTAAATTTATGACTGTGTCTCGGGTTTCGTGTCGGATTTCAAACCCTAGCCATCGTCTGGCCCGAAAATACCGATTTCGGCCCATTTTTGTCGGGTGGTACGAAAATCGCCTGAAAAGTGCAGATGAAATCGACAACCGCGAGATCCTTGTAGCATTCTTCTCCTCAATTTATGACTGTGTCTCGGGTTCTGTGTCGGATTTAAAACCCCTAGCCATCGTCTGGACCGAAAATACAGATTTCGGCTAATTTTTGTCGGGTGGTACGAAAATCGCCCGAAAAGTGCAGATGAAATCGACGACCGCGAGATTCTTGTAGCATTCTTCTCCTAAATTTATGACTGTGTCTCGGGTTTCGTGTCGGATTTCAAACCCAAGCCATCGTTTGGCCCGAAAATACCGATTTCGGCCCATTTTTGTCGGGTGGTATGAAAATCGCCCGAAAAGTGCAGATGAAATCGACGACCGCGAGATCCTTGTAGCATTCTTCTCCTAATTTTATGACTGTGTCTTGGGTTCCGTGTCGGATTTCAAATTCCAGCCATCGTCTGGCCCGAAAATACCGATTTCGGCCCATTTTTGTCGGGTGGTACGAAAATGGCCTGAAAAGTCCAGATGAAATCGACGACCGCGAGATCCTTGTAGCATTCTTCTCCAAAATTTATGACTGTGTCTCGGGTTCCGTGTCGGATTACAAACCCTAGCCATCGTCTGGCCCAAAAATACCGATTTCGTCCCATTTTTGTCGGGTGGTATGAAAATCGCCTGAAAAGTGCAGAAGAAATCGCGACCGCGTGATCCTTGTAGCATTCTTCTCC
Source organism: Cicer chorassanicum (assembly GCA_037974735.1). NCBI lineage: Eukaryota > Viridiplantae > Streptophyta > Magnoliopsida > Fabales > Fabaceae > Cicer > Cicer chorassanicum. The sequence goes on along the minus strand of JBBPBP010000783.1, from coordinate 96,691 downwards.
TTAATTTATGACTGTGTCTCGGGTTCCGTGTCGGATTTCAAACCCTAGCCATCGTCTGGCCCGAAAATACCGATTTCGGCCCATTTTTGTCGGGTGGTACGAAAATGGCCTGAAAAGTCCAGATGAAATCGACGACCGCGAGATCCTTGTAGCATTCTTCTCCAAAATTTATGACTGTGTCTCGGGTTCCGTGTCGGATTACAAACCCTAGCCATCGTCTTTCCCGAAAATACCGATTTCGTCCCATTTTTTGTTGGTGGAACGAAAATCGCCCGAAAAGTGCAGATGAAATCGCGACCGCGAGATCCTTGTAGCATTCTTCTCCTTAATTTATGACTGTGCCTCGGGTTCCGTGTCGGATTTCAAACCCTAGCCATCGTCTGGCCCGAAAATACCGATTTCGGCCCATTTTTGTCGGGTGGTACGAAAATCGCCCGAAAAGTGCAGATGAAATAGACGACCGCAAGATCCTTGTAGAATTCTTCTCCTAATTTTATGATTGTGTCTCGGGTTCCGTGTCGGATTTCAAACCCTAGCCATCGTTTGGCCCGAAAATACCGATTTCGGCCCATTTTTGTCGGATTGTACGAAAAACGCCCGAAAAGTGCAGATGAAATCAACGATCGCGAGATTCTGGTAGCATTGTTCTCCTAAATTTATGACTGTGTCTCTGGTTTCGTGTCGGATTTCAAACCCTAACCATCGTGTGGCCCGAAAATACCGATTTCGGCCCATTTTTGTCGGGTGGTACGAAAATCGCCCGAAAAGTGCAGATGAAATCGACGACCGCGAGATTCTTGTAGCATTCTTCTCCTAAATTTATGACTGTGTCTCGGGTTTCGTGTCGGATTTCAAACCCAAGCCATCGTCTGGCCCGAAAATACCGATTTCGGCCCATTTTTGTCGGGTGGTACGAAAACCGCCTGAAGAGTCCAGATTAAATCGACGATCGCGAGATCCTTGTAGCATTCTTCTCCTAAATTTATGACTTTGTCTCTGGTTTCGTGTCATATTTCAAACCCTAGCCATCGTCTGGCCCAAAAATACCGATTTCGGCCCATTTTTGTCGCGTGCTACGAAAATCGCCCGAAAAGTGCAGATGAAATCGACGACCGCGAGATCCTTGTAGCATTCTTCTCCTCAATTTATGACTGTGTCTCGGGTTCCGTGTCAGATTTCAAACCCTAGCCATCGTCTGGCCCGAAAATACCGATTTCGGCCCATTTTTGTCGGGTGGTACGAAAATCACCCGAAAAGTCCAGATGAAATCGACGACCGCGAGATCCTTGTAGCATTCTTCTCCTAAATTTATGACTGTATCTCGGGTTCCGTGTAGGATTTCAAAACCTAGCCATCGTCTGGCCCGAAAATACCGATTTTGGCCCATTTTTGTCGGGTGGTAGGAAAACCGCCTGAAAAGTGCAGATGAAATCGACGACCGCGAGATCCTTGTAGCATTGTTCTCCTCAATTTATGAATGTGTCTCGGGTTCCGTGTCGGATTTTAAACCCCAGCCATCGACTGGCCCGAAAATACCGATTTCGGCCCATTTTTATCGGGTGGTACGAAAATGGCCGGAAAAGTCCAGATGAAATCGACGACCGCGAGATCCTTGTAGCATTCTTCTCCAAAATTTATGACTGTGTCTCGGGTTCCGTGTCGGATTTCAAACCCTAGCCATCGTCTGGCCCGAAAATACCGATTTCGGCCCATTTTTGTCGGGTGGTACGAAAATCGCCCGAAAAGTCAAGATGAAATCGACGACCGCGAGATCCTTTTAGCATTCTTCTCCAAAATTTATGACTGTGTCTCGGGTTCCGTGCCGGATTTGAAACCCTAGACATCGTCTGGCCCGAAAATACCGATTTCGGCCCATTTTTGTCGGGTGGTACGAAAATCGCCCGAAAAGTGCAGATGAAATCGACGACCGCGAGATCCTTGTAGCATTCTTCTCCAAAATTTATGACTGTGTCTCGGGTTCCGTGTCGGATTGCAAACCCTAGCCATCGTCTGGCCCGAAAATACCGATTTCGTCCCATTTTTGTCGGGTGGTACGAAAATCGCCCGAAAAGTGCAGATGAAATCGACGACCGCGAGATCCTTGTAGCATTCTTCTCCTTAATTTATGACTGTGTCTCGGGTTCTGTGTCGGATTTCAAACCCTAGCCATCGTCTGCACCGAAAATACCGATTTCAGCCCATTTTTATCGGGTGGTACGAAAATCTCCCGAAAAGTGCAGATGAAATCGACGACCGCGAGATTCTTGTAGCATTCTTCTCCTAAATTTATGACTGTGTCTCGGGTTTCGTGTCGGATTTCAAACCCAAGCCATCGTTTGGCCCGAAAATACCGATTTCGGCCCATTTTTGTCGGGTGGTACGAAAATCGCCCGAAAATTGCAGATGAAATCGACGACCGCGAGATCCTTGTACCATTCTTGTCCTAAATTTATGACTGTCTCTCGGGTTCCGTGTCTGATTTCAAACTCTAGCCATCGTCTGGCCCGAAAATACCGATTTCGGCCTTTTTTTGTCGGGTGGTACGAAAATCGCCCGATAAGTCCAGATGAAATCGACGACCGCGAGATCCTTGTAGCATTCTTCTCCTAAATTTATGACTGTGTCTCGGGTTTCGTGTCGGATTTCAAACCCTAGCCATCGTCTGGCCCGAAAATACTGATTTCGGCCCATTTTTGTCGGGTGGTACGAAAATCGCCCGAAAAGTGCAGATGAAATCGACGACCGCGAGATCCTGGTAGCATTCTTCTCCTAAATTTATGACTGTGTCTCGGGTTTCGTGTCGGATTTCAAACCCTAGCCATCGTCTGGCCCGAAAATACCGATTTCGGCCCATTTCTGTCGGGTGGTACGAAAATCGCCCGAAAAGTGCAGATGAAATCGACGACCGCGAGATCCTTGTAGCATTCTTCTCCTCAATTTATGACTGTGTCTCGGGTTCCGTGTCGGATTTAAAACCCTAGCCATCGTCTGGACCGAAAATACCGATTTCGGCTAATTTTTGTCGGGTGGTACGAAAATCGCCCGAAAAGTGCAGATGAAATCGACGACCGTGAGATTCTTGTACCATTCTTCTCCTAAATTTATGACTGTGTCTCGGGTTTCGTGTCGGATTTCAAACCCAAGCCATCGTTTGGCCCGAAAATATCGATTTCGGCCCATTTTTGTCGGGTGGTACGAAAATCGCCCGAAAAGTGCAGATGAAATCGCAACCGCGAGATCCTTGTAGCATTCTTCTCCTAATTTTATGACTGTGTCTCGGGTTCTGTATCGGATTTCAAACCCTAGCCATCGTCTGGCCCGAAAATACCGATTTCAGCCCATTTTTGTCGGGTGGTACGAAAATCGCCCGAAAAGTGCAGATGAAATCGACGACCGCGAGATCCTTGTAGCATTCTTCTCCTAAATTTATGACTGTGTCTCGGGTTCCGTGTAGGATTTCAAACCCTAGCCATCGTCTGGCCCGAAAATATCGATTTCGGCCCATTTTTGTCGGGTGGTAAGAAAATCGCCTGAAAAGTGCAGATGAAATCGCAACCGCGATATCTTTATAGCATTCTTCTCCTCAATTTATGACTGTGTCTCGGGTTCCGTGTCGGATTTCAAACCCTTGCCATCGTTTGGCTCGAAAATACCGATTTCGGCCCATTTTTGTCGGGTGGTACGAAAATCGACCGAAAAGTCTAGATGAAATCGACGACCGCGAGATCCTTGTAGCATTCTTCTCCTAAATTTATGACTGTGTCTCGGGTTCCGTGTAGGATTTCACACCCTAGCCATCGTCTGGCTCGAAAATACCGATTTCAGCCCATTTTTGTTGGGTGGTACGAAAATCGCCCGAAAAGTGCAGATGAAATCGACGACCGCCAGATCCTTGTAGCATTCTTCTCCTAAATTTATGAATGTGTCTCGGGTTCCGTGTCGGATTTCAAACCCTAGCTATCGTCTGGCCCGAAAATACCGATTTCGGCCAATTTTTGTCGGGTGGTACGAAAATGGCCCGAAAAGTCAAAATGAAATCGACGACCGCGAGATACTTGTAGCATTCTTCTCTTAAATTTATGACTGTGTCTCGGGTTACGTGTCAGATTTCAAACCCTAGCCATCGTTTGGCCCGAAAATACCGATTTCGGCCCATTTTTGTCGGGTGGTACGAAAATCGCCCGAAAAGTGCAGATGAAATCGACGACCGCGAGATCCTTGTAGCATTCTTCTCCTAAATTTATGACTGTGTCTCGGGTTCCGTGTCAAATTTCAAACCGTAGCCATCGTCTGGCCCGAAAATACCGATTTCGGCCCATTTTTGTCGGGTGGTACGAAAATCTCCCGAAAAGTGCAGATGAAATCGACGACCGCGAGATTCTTGTAGCATTCTTCTCCTAAATTTATGACTGTGTCTCGGGTTTCGTGTCGGATTTCAAACCCAAGCCATCGTTTGGCCCGAAAATACCGATTTCGGCCCATTTTTGTCAGGTGGTACGAAAATCGCCCGAAAAGTGCAGATGAAATCGACGACCGCGAGATTCTTGTAGCATTCTTCTCCTAAATTTATGACTGTGTCTCGGGTTTCGTGTCGGATTTCAAACCCAAGCCATCGTTTGGCCCGAAAATACCGATTTCGGCCCATTTTTGTCGGGTGGTATGAAAATCGCCCGAAAAGTGCAGATGAAATCGACGACCGCGAGATCCTTGTAGCATTCTTCTCCTAATTTTATGACTGTGTCTTGGGTTCCGTGTCGGATTTCAAATTCCAGCCATCGTCTGGCCCGAAAATACCGATTTCGGCCCATTTTTGTCGGGTGGTACGAAAATGGCCTGAAAAGTCCAGATGAAATCGACGACCGCGAGATCCTTGTAGCATTCTTCTCCAAAATTTATGACTGTGTCTCGGGTTCCGTGTCGGATTACAAACCCTAGCCATCGTCTGGCCCAAAAATACCGATTTCGTCCCATTTTTGTCGGGTGGTATGAAAATCGCCTGAAAAGTGCAGAAGAAATCGCGACCGCGTGATCCTTGTAGCATTCTTCTCCTTAATTTATGACTGTGTCTCGGGTTCCGTGTCGGATTTCAAACCCTAGCCATCGTCTGGCCCGAAAATACCGATTTCGGCCCATTTTTGTCGGGTGGTACGAAAATGGCCTGAAAAGTCCAGATGAAATCGACGACCGCGAGATCCTTGTAGCATTCTTCTCCAAAATTTATGACTGTGTCTCGGGTTCCGTGTCGGATTACAAACCCTAGCCATCGTCTTTCCCGAAAATACCGATTTCGTCCCATTTTTTGTTGGTGGAACGAAAATCGCCCGAAAAGTGCAGATGAAATCGCGACCGCGAGATCCTTGTAGCATTCTTCTCCTTAATTTATGACTGTGCCTCGGGTTCCGTGTCGGATTTCAAACCCTAGCCATCGTCTGGCCCGAAAATACCGATTTCGGCCCATTTTTGTCGGGTGGTACGAAAATCGCCCGAAAAGTGCAGATGAAATAGACGACCGCAAGATCCTTGTAGAATTCTTCTCCTAATTTTATGATTGTGTCTCGGGTTCCGTGTCGGATTTCAAACCCTAGCCATCGTTTGGCCCGAAAATACCGATTTCGGCCCATTTTTGTCGGATTGTACGAAAAACGCCCGAAAAGTGCAGATGAAATCAACGATCGCGAGATTCTGGTAGCATTGTTCTCCTAAATTTATGACTGTGTCTCTGGTTTCGTGTCGGATTTCAAACCCTAACCATCGTGTGGCCCGAAAATACCGATTTCGGCCCATTTTTGTCGGGTGGTACGAAAATCGCCCGAAAAGTGCAGATGAAATCGACGACCGCGAGATTCTTGTAGCATTCTTCTCCTAAATTTATGACTGTGTCTCGGGTTTCGTGTCGGATTTCAAACCCAAGCCATCGTTTGGCCCGAAAATACCGATTTCGGCCCATTTTTGTTGGGTGGTATGAAAATCGCCCGAAAAGTGCAGATGAAATCGACGACCGCGAGATCCTTGTAGCATTCTTCTCCTAATTTTATGACTGTGTCTTGGGTTCCGTGTCGGATTTCAAATTCCAGCCATTGTCTGGCCCGAAAATACCGATTTCGGCCCATTTTTGTCGGGTGGTACGAAAATGGCCCGAAAAGTCCAGATGAAATCGACGACCGCGAGATCCTTGTAGCATTCTTCTCCAAAATTTATGACTGTGTCTCGGGTTCCGTGTCGGATTACAAACCCTAGCCATCGTCTGGCCCAAAAATACCGATTTCGTCCCATTTTTGTCGGGTGGTACGAAAATCGCCCGAAAAGTGTAGATGAAATCGACGACCACGAGATCCTTGTAGCATTCTTCTCCTCAATTTATGACTGTGTCTCGAGTTCCGTGTCGGATTTAAAACCCTAGCCATCGTCTGGACCGAAAATACCGATTTCTGCTAATTTTTGTCGGGTGGTACGAAAATCGCCCGAAAAGTGCAGATGAAATCGAAGACCGCGAGATTCTTGTAGCATTCTTCTCCTTAATTTATGACTGTGTCTCGGGTTTCGTGTCGGATTTAAACCCTAGCCATTGTTTGGCCCGAAAATACCGATTTCGGCCTATTTTTGTCGGATGGCACGAAAATCGCCCGAAAAGTGCAGATGAAATCGACGACCGCGAGATTCTTGTAGCATTCTTCTCCTAAATTTATGATTGTGTCTCGGGTTTCGTGTCGGATTTCAAACCCAAGCCATCGTTTGGCCCGAAAATACCGATTTCGGCCCATTTTTGTCGGGTGGTATGAAAATCGCCCGAAAAGTGCAGATGAAATCGACGACCGCGAGATCCCTGTAGCATTCTTCTCCTAATTTTATGACTGTGTCTCGGGTTCCGTGTCGGATTTCAAACCCCAGCCATCGTCTGGCCCAAAAATACCGATTTCGGCCCATTATTGTCGGGTGCTACGAAAATGGCCTGAAAAGTCCAGATGAAATCGACGACCGCGAGATCCTTGTAGCATTCTTCTCCAAAATTTATGACTGTGTCTCGGGTTCCGTGTCGGATTACAAACCCTAGCCATCGTCTGGCCCGAAAATACCGATTTCGTCCCATTTTTTGTTGGTGGTACGAAAATCGCCCGAAAAGTGCAGATGAAATCGCGACCGCGAGATCCTTGTAGCATTCTTCTCCTTAATTTATGACTGTGCCTCGGGTTCCGTGTCGGATTTCGAACCCTAGCCATCGTCTGGCCCAAAAATACCGATTTCGACCCATTTTTGTCGCGTGGTACGAAAATCGCCCGAAAAATGCATATGAAATCGACGACCGCAAGATCCTTGTAGCATTCTTCTCCTAAATTTATGACTGTCTCTCGGGTTCCGTGTCAGATTTCAAACCCTAGCCATCGTCTGGCCCGAAAATACCGATTTCGGCCCATTTTTGTCGGGTGGTACGAAAATCGCCCAAAAAGTCTTGATGAAATCGACGACCGCGAGATCCTTGTAGCATTCTTCTCCTTAATTTATGACTGTGTCCCGGGTTCCGTGTCGGATTTCAAACCCTAGCCATCGTCTGGCCCGAAAATACCGATTTCGGCCCATTTTTGTCGGGTGGTACGAAAATCGCCCAAAAAGTGCAGATGAAATCGACGACCGCGAGATTCTTGTAGCATTCTTCTCCTAAATTTATGACTGTGTCTCGGGTTTCGTGTCGAATTTCAAACCCAAGCCATCGTTTCGCCCGAAAATACCGATTTCGGCCCATTTTTGTTGGGTGGTATGAAAATCGCCCGAAAAGTGCAGATGAAATCGACGACCGCGAGATCCTTGTAGCATTCTTCTCCTAATTTTATGACTGTGTCTTGGGTTCCGTGTCGGATTTCAAATTCCAGCCATCGTCTGGCCCGAAAATACCGATTTCGGCCCATTTTTGTCGGGTGGTACGAAAATGGCCTGAAAAGTCCAGATGAAATCGACGACCGCGAGATCCTTGTAGCATTCTTCTCCAAAATTTATGACTGTGTCTCGGGTTCCGTGTCGGATTACAAACCCTAGCCATCGTCTGGCCCGAAAATACCGATTTCGTCCCATTTTTTGTTGGTTGTACGAAAATCGCCCGAAAAGTGCAGATGAAATCGCGACCGCGAGATCCTTGTAGCATTCTTCTCCTTAATTTATGACTGTGCCTCGGGTTCCGTGTCGGATTTCGAACCCTAGCCATCGTCTGGCCCGAAAATACCGATTTCGGCCCATTTTTGTCGGGTGGTACGAAAATCGCCCGAAAAGTGCAGATGAAATAGACGACCGCAAGATCCTTGTAGCATTCTTCTCCTAATTTTATGATTGTGTCTCGAGTTCCGTGTCGGATTTCAAACCCTAGCCATCGTCTGGCCCGAAAATACCGATTTCGGCCCAATTTGTCGAGTGGTACGAAAATCGCCCGAAAAGTGCAGATGAAATCGACGACCGCGAGATCCTTGTAGCATTCTTCTCCTCAATTTATGACTGTGTCTCGGGTTACGTGTCGGATTTAAAACCCTAGCCATCGTCTGGACCGAAAATACCGATTTCGGCTAATTTTTGTCGGGTGGTACGAAAATCGTTCGAAAAGTGCAGATGAAATCGACGACCGCAAGATTCTTGTAGCATTCTTCTCCTAAATTTATGACTGTGTCTCGGGTTTCGTGTCGGATTTCAAACCCAAGCCATCGTTTGGCCTGAAAATACCGATTTCGGCCCATTTTTGTCGGGTGGTACGAAAATCGCCCGAAAAGTGCAGATGAAATCGCAACCGCGAGATCCTTGTAGCATTCTTCTCCTAATTTTATGACTGTGTCTCGGGTTTTGTGTCGGATTTCAAACCCTAGCCATCGTCTGGCCGAAAATATCAATTTCAGCCCATTTTTCTCGGGTGGTACTAAAATGGCCTGAAAAGTCCAGATGAAATCGACGACCGCGAGATCCTTGTAGCATTCTTCTCCAAAATTTATGACTGTGTCTCGGGTTCCGTGTCGGATTGCAAACCCTAGCCATCGTCTGGCCCGAAAATACCGATTTCGTCCCATTTTTGTCGGGTGGTACGAAAATCGCCCGAAAAGTGCAGATGAAATCGACGACCGCGAGATCCTTGTAGCATTCTTCTCCTAAATTTATGACTGTGTCTCGGGTTCCGTGTCGGATTTCAAACCCTAACCATCGTCTGGCCCGAAAATACCGATTTCGGCCCATTTTTGTCGGGTGGTACGAAAATCGCCCGAAAAGTCCAGATGAAATCGAGGACCGCGAGATCCTTGTAGCATTCTTCTCCTAAATTTATGACTGTGTCTCGGGTTTCGTGTCGGATTTCAAACCCTAGCCATCGTCTGGCCCGAAAATACCGATTTCGGCCCATTTTTGTCGGGTGGTACGAAAATCGCCCGAAAAGTCTAGATGAAATCGACGACCGCGAGATCCTTGTAGCATTCTTCTCCTATATTTATGAATGTGTCTCGGGTTCCGTGTCGGATTACAAACCCTAGCCATCGTCTGGCCCAAAAATACCGATTTCGGCCATGTTTGTCGGGTGGTACGAAAATCGCCCGAAAAGTCCAGATGAAATCGACGACTGCGAGATCCTTGTAGCATTCTTCTCCTAAATTTATGACTGTGTCTCGGGTTCCGTGTCGGATTTCAAACCCTAGCCATCGTCTGGCCCGAAAATACCGATTTCGGCCCATTTTTGTCGGGTGGTACGAAAATCACCCGAAAAGTGCAGATGAAATCGACGACCGCGAGATTCTTGTAGCATTCTTGTCCTAAATTTATGACTGTGTCTCGGGTTTCGTGTCGGATTTCAAACCCTAGCCATCGTCTGGCCCGAAAATACCGATTTCGGCCCATTTTTGTCGGGTGGTACGAAAATCGCCCGAAAAGTGCAGATGAAATCGACGACCGCGAGATTCTTGTAGCATTCTTCTCCTAAATTTATGATTGTGTCTCGGGTTTCGTGTCGGATTTCAAACCCAAGCCATCGTTTGGCCCGAAAATACCGATTTCGGCCCATTTTTGTCGGGTGGTATGAAAATCGCCCGAAAAGTGCAGATGAAATCGACGACCGCGAGATCCTTGTAGCATTCTTCTCCTAATTTTATGACTGTGTCTTGGGTTCCGTGTCGGATTTCAAACTCCAGCCATCGTCTAGCCCGAAAATACCGATTTCGGCCCATTTTTGTCGGGTGGTACGAAAATGGCCTGAAAAGTCCAGATGAAATGGACGACCGCGAGATCCTTGTAGCATTCTTCTCCAAAATTTATGACTGTGTCTCGGGTTCCGTGTCGGATTACAAACCCTAGCCATCGTCTGGCCCAAAAATACCGATTTCGTCCCATTTTTGTCGGGTGGTACGAAAATCGCCCGAAAAGTGCAGATGAAATCGCGACCGCGAGATCCTTGTAGCATTCTTCTCCTTAATTTATGACTGTGTCTCGGGTTCCGTGTCGGATTTCAAACCCTAGCCATCGTCTGGCCCGAAAATACCGATTTCGGCCCATTTTTGTCGGGTGGTACGAAAATGGCCTGAAAAGTCCAGATGAAATCGACGACCGCGAGATCCTTGTAGCATTCTTCTCCAAAATTTATGACTGTGTCTCGGGTTCCGTGTCGGATTACAAACCCTAGCCATCGTCTTTCCCGAAAATACCGATTTCGTCCCATTTTTTGTTGGTGGTACGAAAATCGCCCGAAAAGTGCAGATGAAATCGCGACCGCGAGATCCTTGTAGCATTCTTCTCCTTAATTTATGACTGTGCCTCGGGTTCCGTGTCGGATTTAAAACCCTAGCCATCGTCTGGCCCGAAAATACCGATTTCGGCCCATTTTTGTCGGGTGGTACGAAAATCGCCCGAAAAGTGCAGATGAAATAGACGACCGCAAGATCCTTGTAGCATTCTTCTCCTAATTTTATGATTGTGTCTCGGGTTCCGTGTCGGATTTCAAACCCTAGCCATCGTCTGCCCGAAAATACCGATTTCAGCCCATTTTTGTCGAGTGGTACGAAAATCGCCCGAAAAGTGCAGATGAAATCGACGACCGCGAGATCCTTGTAGCATTCTTCTCCCCAATTTATGACTGTGTCTCGGGTTCCGTGTCAGATTTCAAACCTTAGCCATCGTCTGGCCCGAAAATACCGATTTCGGCCCATTTTTGTCGGGTGGTACGAAAATCGCCCGAAAAGTGCAGATGAAATAGTCGACCGCAAGATCCTTGTAGCATTCTTCTCCTAATTTTATGACTGTGTCTCGGGTTCCGTGTCGGATTTCAAACCCTAGCCATCGTCTGGCCCGAAAATACCGATTTCGGCCCATTTTTGTCGAGTGGTACGAAAATCGCCCGAAAAGTGCAGATGAAATAGACGACCGCGAGATCCTTGTAGCATTCTTCTCCTAATTTTATGACTGTGTCTGAGGTTCTGTGTCAGATTTCAAACCATAGCCATCGTCTGGCCCGAAAATACTGATTTCGGCCCATTTTTGTCGGGTGGTACGAAAATCGCCCAAAAAGTGCAGATGAAATCGACGACCGCGAGATCCTTGTAGCATTCTTCTCCTAAATTTATGACTGTGTCTCGGGTTTCGTGTCGGATTTCAAACCCTAGCCATCGTCTGGCCCGAAAATACCGATTTCGGCCCATTTTTGTCGGGTGGTACGAAAATCGCCTGAAAAGTGCAGATGAAATCGACAACCGCGAGATCCTTGTAGCATTCTTCTCCTCAATTTATGACTGTGTCTCGGGTTCTGTGTCGGATTTAAAACCCCTAGCCATCGTCTGGACCGAAAATACAGATTTCGGCTAATTTTTGTCGGGTGGTACGAAAATCGCCCGAAAAGTGCAGATGAAATCGACGACCGCGAGATTCTTGTAGCATTCTTCTCCTAAATTTATGACTGTGTCTCGGGTTTCGTGTCGGATTTCAAACCCAAGCCATCGTTTGGCCCGAAAATACCGATTTCGGCCCATTTTTGTCGGGTGGTATGAAAATCGCCCGAAAAGTGCAGATGAAATCGACGACCGCGAGATCCTTGTAGCATTCTTCTCCTAATTTTATGACTGTGTCTTGGGTTCCGTGTCGGATTTCAAATTCCAGCCATCGTCTGGCCCGAAAATACCGATTTCGGCCCATTTTTGTCGGGTGGTACGAAAATGGCCTGAAAAGTCCAGATGAAATCGACGACCGCGAGATCCTTGTAGCATTCTTCTCCAAAATTTATGACTGTGTCTCGGGTTCCGTGTCGGATTACAAACCCTAGCCATCGTCTGGCCCGAAAATACCGATTTCGTCCCATTTTTTGTTGGTGGTACGAAAATCGCCCGAAAAGTGCAGATGAAATCGCGACCGCGAGATCCTTGTAGCATTCTTCTCCTTAATTTATGACTGTGCCTCGGGTTCCGTGTCGGATTTCGAACCCTAGCCATCGTCTGGCCCAAAAATACCGATTTCGACCCATTTTTGTCGCGTGGTACGAAAATCGCCCGAAAAATGCATATGAAATCGACGACCGCAAGATCCTTGTAGCATTCTTCTCCTAAATTTATGACTGTCTCTCGGGTTCCGTGTCAGATTTCAAACCCTAGCCATCGTCTGGCCCGAAAATACCGATTTCGGCCCATTTTTGTCGGGTGGTACGAAAATCGCCCAAAAAGTCTTGATGAAATCGACGACCGCGAGATCCTTGTAGCATTCTTCTCCTTAATTTATGACTGTGTCCCGGGTTCCGTGTCGGATTTCAAACCCTAGCCATCGTCTGGCCCGAAAATACCGATTTCGGCCCATTTTTGTCGGGTGGTACGAAAATCGCCCGAAAAGTGCAGATGAAATCGACGACCGCGAGATTCTTGTAGCATTCTTCTCCTAAATTTATGACTGTGTCTCGGGTTTCGTGTCGGATTTCAAACCCTAGCCATCGACAAGCCCGAAAATATCGATTTCGGCCCATTTTTGTCGGGTGGTACGAAAATCGCCCGAAAAGTGCAGATGAAATCGACGACCGCGAGATTCTTGTAGCATTCTTCTCCAAAATTTATGACTGTGTCTCGGGTTTCGTGTCGGATTTCAAACCCTAGCCATCGTCTGGCCCGAAAATACCGATTTCGGCCCATTTTTGTCGGGTGGTACGAAAATCGCCCGAAAAGTGCAGATGAAATCGACGACCGCAAGATTCTTGTAGCATTCTTCTCCTAAATTTATGACTGTGTCTCGGGTTCCGTGTCGGATTTCAAACCCTAGCCATCGTCTGGCCCGAAAATACCGATTTCGGCCCATTTTTGTCGGGTGGTACGAAAATCGCCTGAAAAGTCCAGATGAAATCGACGACCGCGAGATCCTTGTAGCATTCTTCTCCAAAATTTATGACTGTGTCTCGGGTTCCGTGTCGGATTGCAAACCCTAGCCATCGTCTGGCCCGAAAATACCGATTTCGTCCCATTTTTGTCGGGTGGTACGAAAATCGCCCGAAAAGTGCAGATGAAATCGACGACCGCGAGATCCTTGTAGCATTCTTCTCCTTAATTTATGACTGTGTCTCGGGTTCTGTGTCGGATTTCAAACCCTAGCCATCGTCTGGTTCGAAAATACCGATTTCGGCCCATTTTTGTCGGGTGGTACGAAAATCTCCCGAAAAGTGCAGATGAAATCGACGACCGCGAGATTCTTGTAGCATTCTTCTCCTAAATTTATGACTGTGTCTCGGGTTTCGTGTCGGATTTCAAACCCAAGCCATCGTTTGGCCCGAAAATACCGATTTCGGCCCATTTTTGTCAGGTGGTACGAAAATCGCCCGAAAAGTGCAGATGAAATCGACGACCGCGAGATTCTTGTAGCATTCTTCTCCTAAATTTATGACTGTGTCTCGGGTTTCGTGTCGGATTTCAAACCCAAGCCATCGTTTGGCCCGAAAATACCGATTTCGGCCCATTTTTGTCAGGTGGTATGAAAATCGCCCGAATAGTGCAGATGAAATCGACGACCGCGAGATCCTTGTAGCATTCTTCTCCAAAATTTATGACTGTGTCTCGGGTTCCGTGTCGGATTACAAACCCTAGCCATCGTCTGGCCCAAAAATACCGATTTCGTCCCATTTTTGTCGGGTGGTACGAAAATCGCCCGAAAAGTCCAGATGAAATCGACGACCGCGAGATCCTTGTAGCATTCTTCTCCTAATTTTATGACTGTGTCTTGGGTTCCGTGTCGGATTTCAAACCCCAGCCATCGTCTGGCCCGAAAATACCGATTTCGGCCCATTTTTGTCGGGTGGTACGAAAATGGCCTGAAAAGTCCAGATGAAATCGACGACCGCGAGATCCTTGTAGCATTCTTCTCCAAAATTTATGACTGTGTCTCGGGTTCCGTGTCGGATTACAAACCCTAGCCATCGTCTGGCCCAAAAATACCGATTTCGTCCCATTTTTGTCGGGTGGTATGAAAATCGCCTGAAAAGTGCAGAAGAAATCGCGACCGCGTGATCCTTGTAGCATTCTTCTCCTTAATTTATGACTGTGTCTCGGGTTCCGTGTCGGATTTCAAACCCTAGCCATCGTCTGGCCCGAAAATACCGATTTCGGCCCATTTTTGTCGGGTGGTACGAAAATGGCCTGAAAAGTCCAGATGAAATCGACGACCGCGAGATCCTTGTAGCATTCTTCTCCAAAATTTATGACTGTGTCTCGGGTTCCGTGTCGGATTACAAACCCTAGCCATCGTCTTTCCCGAAAATACCGATTTCGTCCCATTTTTTGTTGGTGGTACGAAAATCGCCCGAAAAGTGCAGATGAAATCGCGACCGCGAGATCCTTGTAGCATTCTTCTCCTTAATTTATGACTGTGCCTCGGGTTCCGTGTCGGATTTAAAACCCTAGCCATCGTCTGGCCCGAAAATACCGATTTCGGCCCATTTTTGTCGGGTGGTACGAAAATCGCCCGAAAAGTGCAGATGAAATAGACGACCGCAAGATCCTTGTAGCATTCTTCTCCTAATTTTATGATTGTGTCTCGGGTTCCGTGTCGGATTTCAAACCCTAGCCATCGTCTGCCCGAAAATACCGATTTCAGCCCATTTTTGTCGAGTGGTACGAAAATCGCCCGAAAAGTGCAGATGAAATCGACGACCGCGAGATCCTTGTAGCATTCTTCTCCTCAATTTATGACTGTGTCTCGGGTTCCGTGTCAGATTTCAAACCTTAGCCATCGTCTGGCCCGAAAATACCGATTTCGGCCCATTTTTGTCGGGTGGTACGAAAATCGCCCGAAAAGTGCAGATGAAATAAACGACCGCAAGATCCTTGTAGCATTCTTCTCCTAATTTTATGACTGTGTCTCGGGTTCCGGGTCGGATTTCAAACCCTAGCCATCGTCTGGCCCGAAAATACCGATTTCGGCCCATTTTTGTCGAGTGGTACGAAAATCGCCCGAAAAGTGCAGATGAAATCGACGACCGCGAGATCCTTGTAGCATTCTTCTCCTTAATTTATGACTGTGCCTCGGGTTTCGTGTCGGATTTCAAACCCTAGCCATCGTCTGGCCCAAAAATACCGATTTCGACCCATTTTTGTCGCGTGGTACGCAAATCGCCCGAAAAGTGCATATGAAATCGACAACCACGAGATCCTTGTAGCATTCTTCTCCTCAATTTATGACTGTGTCTCGAGTTCCGTGTCGGATTTAAAACCCTAGCCATCGTCTGGACCGAAAATACCGATTTCTGCTAATTTTTGTTGGGTGGTACGAAAATCGCCCGAAAAGTGCAGATGAAATCGAAGACCGCGAGATTCTTGTAGCATTCTTCTCCTTAATTTATGACTGTGTCTCGGGTTTCGTGTCGGATTTAAACCCTAGCCATTGTTTGGCCCGAAAATACCGATTTCAGCCCATTTCTGTCGGATGGCACGAAAATCGCCCGAAAAGTGCAGATGAAATCGACGACTGCGAGATCCTTGTAGCATTCTTCTCCTAATTTTATGACTGTGTCTCGGGTTCCGTGTCGGATTTCAAACCCCAGCAATTGCTGGCCCGAAAATACCGATTTCGGCCCATTTTTGTCGGGTGGTACGAAAATGGCCTGAAAAGTCCAGATGAAATCGACGACCGCGAGATCCTTGTAGCATTCTTCTCCTAAATTTATGACTGTGTCTCAGGTTCCGTGTCGGATTTCAAACCCTAGCCATCGTGTGGCCCGAAAATACCGATTTCGGCCCATTTTTGTCGGGTGATACGAAAATTGCTCGAAAAGTGCAGATGAAATCGACGACCCCGAGATCCTTGTAGTATTCTTCTCCTAAATTTATGACTGTGTCTCGGGTTTCGTGTCGGATTTCAAACCCTAGCCATCGTCTGGCCCAAAAATACCGATTTCGACCCATTTTTGTCGCGTGGTACGAAAATCGCCCGAAAAGTGCATATGAAATCGACAACCACGAGATCCTTGTAGCATTCTTCTCCTCAATTTATGACTGTGTCTCGAGTTCCGTGTCGGATTTAAAACCCTAGCCATCGTCTGGACCGAAAATACCGATTTCTGCTAATTTTTGTGGGGTGGTACGAAAATCGCCCGAAAAGTGCAGATGAAATCGAAGACCGCGAGATTCTTGTAGCATTCTTCTCCTTAATTTATGACTGTGTCTCGGGTTTCGTGTCGGATTTAAACCCTAGCCATTGTTTGGCCCGAAAATACCGATTTCAGCCCATTTCTGTCGGATGGCACGAAAATCGCCCGAAAAGTGCAGATGAAATCGACGACTGCGAGATCCTTGTAGCATTCTTCTCCTAATTTTATGACTGTGTCTCGGGTTCCGTGTCGGATTTCAAACCCCAGCCATTGCTGGCCCGAAAATACCGATTTCGGCCCATTTTTGTCGGGTGATACGAAAATTGCTCGAAAAGTGCAGATGAAATCGACGACCCCGAGATCCTTGTAGTATTCTTCTCCTAAATTTATGACTGTGTCTCGGGTTACGTGTCGGATTTCAAACCCTAGCCATCGTCTGGCCCGAAAATACTGATTTCGGCCCATTTTTGTCAGGTGGTACGAAAATCGCCCGAAAAGTGCAGATGAAATCGACGACCGCGAGATTCTTGTACCATTCTTCTCCTAAATTTATGACTGTGTCTCGGGTTTCGTGTCGGATTGCAAACCCTAGCCATCGTCTGGCCCGAAAATACCGATTTCGTCCCATTTTTGTCGGGTGGTACGAAAATCGCCCGAAAAGTGCAGATGAAATCGACGACCGCGAGATCCTTGTAGCATTCTTCTCCTTAATTTATGACTGTGTCTCAGGTTCTGTGTCGGATTTCAAACCCTAGCCATCGTTTGCACCGAAAATACCGATTTCAGCCCATTTTTATTGGGTGGTACGAAAATCTCCCGAAAAGTGCAGATGAAATCGACGACCGCGAGATTCTTGTAGCATTCTTCTCCTAAATTTATGACTGTGTCTCGGGTTTTGTTTTGGATTTCAAACCCTAGCCATCGTCTGGCCCAAAAATACCGATTTCGACCCATTTTTGTCGCGTGGTACGAAAATCGCCCGAAAAATGCATATGAAATCGACGACCGCGAGATCCTTGTACCATTCTTCTCCTAAATTTATGACTGTCTCTCGGGTTCCGTGTCAGATTTCAAACCCTAGCCATCGTCTGGCCCGAAAATAACGATTTCGGCCCATTTTTGTCGGGTGGTACGAAAATCGCCCGAAAAGTCTTGATGAAATCGACGACCGCGAGATCCTTGTAGCATTCTTCTCCTTAATTTATGACTGTGTCCCGGGTTCCGTGTCGGATTTCAAACCCTAGCCATCGTCTGGCCCGAAAATACCAATTTCGGCCCATTTTTGTCGGGTGGTACGAAAATCGCCCGAAAAGTGCAGATGAAATCGACGACCGCGAGATTCTTGTAGCATTCTTCTCCTAAATTTATGACTGTGTCTCGGGTTTCGTGTCGGATTTCAAACCCAAGCCATTGTTTGGCCCGAAAATACCGATTTCGGCCCATTTTTGTCGGGTGGTATGAAAATCGCCCGAAAAGTGCAGATGAAATCGACGACCGCGAGATCCTTGTAGCATTCTTCTCCTAATTTTATGACTGTGTCTTGGGTTCCGTGTCGGATTTCAAATTCCAGCCATCGTCTGGCCCGAAAATACCGATTTCGGCCCATTTTTGTCGGGTGGTACGAAAATGGCCTGAAAAGTCCAGATGAAATCGACGACCGCGAGATCCTTGTAGCATTCTTCTCCAAAATTTATGACTGTGTCTCGGGTTCCGTGTCGGATTACAAACCCTAGCCATCGTCTGGCCCAAAAATACCGATTTCGTCCCATTTTTGTCGGGTGGTATGAAAATCGCCTGAAAAGTGCAGATGAAATCGCGACCGCGAGATCCTTGTAGCATTCTTCTCCTTAATTTATGACTGTGCCTCGGGTTCCGTGTCGGATTTCAAACCCTAGCCATCGTCTGGCCCGAAAATACCGATTTCGGCCCATTTTTGTCGGGTGGTACGAAAATCTCCCGAAAAGTGCAGATGAAATAGACGACCGCGAGATCCTTGTAGCATTCTTCTCCTAATTTTATGACTGTGTCTCAGGTTCTGTGTCGGATTTCAAACCATAGCCATCGTCTGGCCCGAAAATACTGATTTCGGCCCATTTTTGTCGGGTGGTACGAAAATCGCCCGAAAAGTGCAGATGAAATCGACGACCGCGAGATCCTTGTAGCATTCTTCTCCTAAATTTATGACTGTGTCTCGGGTTTCGTGTCGGATTTCAAACCCTAGCCATCGTCTGGCCCGAAAATACTGATTTCGGCCCATTTTTGTCAGGTGGTACGAAAATCGCCCGAAAAGTGCAGATGAAATCGACGACCGCGAGATCCTTGTAGCATTCTTCTCCTAAATTTATGAATGTGTCTCGGGTTTCGTGTCGGATTTCAAACCCTAACCATCGTCTGGCCCGAAAATACCGATTTCGGCCCATTTTTGTCGGGTGGTACGAAAATCGCCCGAAAAGTGCAGATGAAATCGACGACCGCGAGATATCAAAAATTTATGATTGTGTCTCGGGTTCCATGTCAGATTTCAAAGCCTAGCCATCGTATGGCCCGAAAATACCGATTTCAGCCCATTTTTTTTCGGGTGGTACGAAAATCGCCCGAAAAGTGTAGATGAAATCGACGACCACGAGATCCTTGTAGCATTCTTCTCCTCAATTTATGACTGTGTCTCGAGTTCCGTGTCGGATTTAAAACTCTAGCCATCGTGTGGACCGAAAATACCGATTTCTGCTAATTTTTGTCACGTGGTACGAAAATCGCCCGAAAAGTGCATATGAAATCGAAGACCGCGAGATTCTTGTAGCATTCTTCTCCTTAATTTATGACTGTGTCTCGGGTTTCGTGTCGGATTTAAACCCTAGCCATTGTTTGGCCCGAAAATACCGATTTCGGCCCATTTTTGTCGGATGGCACGAAAAACGCCCGAAAAGTGCAGATGAAATCGACGACCGCGAGATTCTTGTAGCATTCTTCTCCTAAATTTATGATTGTGTCTCGGGTTTCGTGTCGGATTTCAAACCCAAGCCATCGTTTGGCCCGAAAATACCGATTTCGGCCCATTTTTGTCGGGTGGTATGAAAATCGCCCGAAAAGGGCAGATGAAATCGACGACCGCGAGATTCTTGTAGCATTCTTCTCCTAATTTTATGACTGTGTCTCGGGTTCCGTGTCGGATTTCAAACCCCAGCCATCGTCTGGCCCGAAAATACCGATTTCGGCCCATTTTTGTCGGGTGGTACGAAAATGGCCTGAAAAGTCCAGATGAAATCGACGACCGCGAGATCCTTGTAGCATTCTTCTCCAAAATTTATGACTGTGTCTCGGGTTCCGTGTCGGATTACAAACCCTAGCCATCGTCTGGCACAAAAATACCGATTTCGTCCCATTTTTGTCGGGTGGTACGAAAATCGCCCGAAAAGTGCAGATGAAATCGCGACCGCGAGATCCTTGTAGCATTCTTCTCCTTAATTTATGACTGTGTCTCGGGTTCCGTGTCGGATTTCAAACCCTAGCCATCGTCTAACCCGAAAATACCGATTTCGGCCCATTTTTGTCGGGTGGTACGAAAATGGCCCGAAAAGTCCAGATGAAATCGACGACCGCGAGATCCTTGTAGCATTCTTCTCCAAAATTTATGACTGTGTCTCGGGTTCCGTGTCGGATTTCAAACCCTAGCCATCGTCTGACCCGAAAATACCGATTTCGGCCCATTTTTGTCGGGTGGTACGAAAATCGCCCGAAAAGTCCAGATGAAATCGACGACCGCGAGATCCTTATAGCATTCTTCTCCAAAATTTATTACTGTGTCTCGGGTTGCGTGTCGGATTTCAAACCCTAGCCATCGTCTGGCCCGAAAATACCGATTTCGGCCCATTTTTGTCGGGTGGTACGAAAATCGCCCGAAAAGTCAAGATGAAATCGACGACCGCGAGATCCTTGTAGCATTCTTCTCCTAAATTTATGTATGTGTCTCGGGTTCCGTGTCGGATTTCAAACCCTCACCATCGTCTGGCTCGAAAATACCGATTTCGGCCCATTTTTGTCGGGTGGTACGAAAATCGCCTGAAAAAGTGCAGATGAAATCGACGACCGCGAGATCCTTGTAGAATTCTTCTCCTAAATTTATGATTGTGTCTCGGGTTCCGTGTCGGATTTCAAACCCTAGCCATCGTCTGGCCCGAAAATACCGATTTCGGCCCATTTTTGTCGGGTGGTACGAAAATCGCTCGAAAAGTCCAGATGAAATCGACGACTGCGAGATCCTTGTAGCATTCTTCTCCTAAATTTATGACTGTGTCTCGGGTTCCGTGTCGGATTTCAAACCCTAGCCATCGTCTGGCCCGAAAATACCGATTTCGGCCTATTTTTGTCGGGTGGTACGAAAATCAACCGAAAAGTACAGATGAAATCGACGACCGCGAGATCGTTGTAGCATTCTTCTCCTAAATTTATGACTGTGTCTCGGGTTCCGTGTCGGATTTCAAACCCTAGCCATCGTCTGGCCCGAAAATACCGATTTCGGCCCATTTTTGTCGGGTGGTACGAAAATCGCCCGAAAAGTGCAGATGAAATCGACGACCGCGTGATTCTTGTAGCATTCTTGTCCTAAATTTATGACTGTGTCTCGGGTTCCGTGTCGGATTTCAAACCCTAGCCATCGTATGGCCCGAAAATACCGATTTCGGCCCATTTTTGTCGGGTGGTACGAAAATCGCCCGAAAAGTGCAGATGAAATCGACGACCGCGAGATCCTTGTAGCATTCTTCTCCTAATTTTATGACTGTGTCTCGGGTTCCGTGTCGGATTTCAAACCCCAGCCATCGTCTGGCCCAAAAATACCGATTTCAGCCCATTATTGTCGGGTGGTACGAAAATGGCCTGAAAAGTCCAGATGAAATCGACGACCGCGAGATCCTTGTAGCATTCTTCTCCAAAATTTATGACTGTGTCTCGGGTTCCGTGTCGGATTACAAACCCTAGCCATCGTCTGGCCCGAAAATACCGATTTCGTCCCATTTTTGGTTGGTGGTACGAAAATCGCCCGAAAAGTGCAGATGAAATCGCGACCGCGAGATCCTTGTAGCATTCTTCTCCTTAATTTATGACTGTGCCTCGGGTTCCGTGTCGGATTTCAAACCCTAGCCATCGTCTGGCCCGAAAATACCGATTTCGGCCCATTTTTGTCGGGTGGTACGAAAATCTCCCGAAAAGTGCAGATGAAATAGACGACCGCGAGATCCTTGTAGCATTCTTCTCCTAATTTTATGACTGTGTCTCAGGTTCTGTGTCGGATTTCAAACCATAGCCATCGTCTGGCCCGAAAATACTGATTTCGGCCCATTTTTGTCGGGTGGTACGAAAATCGCCCGAAAAGTGCAGATGAAATCGACGACCGCGAGATCCTTGTAGCATTCTTCTCCTAAATTTATGACTGTGTCTCGGGTTTCGTGTCGGATTTCAAACCCTAGCCATCGTCTGGCCCGAAAATACCGATGTCGGCCTATTATTGTCGGGTGGTACGAAAATCGCCCGAAAAGTGCAGATGGAATCGATGACCGCGATATCCTTGTAGCATTCTTCTCCTCAATTTATGACTGTGTCTCGGGTTCCGTGTCGGATTTAAAACCCTAGCCATCGTCTGGACCGAAAATACCGATTTCGGCTAATTTTTGTCGGGTGGTACGAAAATCGCCCGAAAAGTGCAGATGAAATCGACGACCGCGAGATTCTTGTAGCATTCTTCTCCTAAATTTATGATTGTGTCTCGGGTTTCGTGTCGGATTTCAAACCCAAGCCATCGTTTGGCCCGAAAATACCGATTTCGGCCCATTTTTGTCGGGTGGTATGAAAATCGCCCGAAAAGTGCAGATGAAATCGACGACCGCGAGATTCTTGTAGCATTCTTCTCCTAATTTTATGACTGTGTCTCGGGTTCCGTGTCGGATTTCAAACCCCAGCCATCGTCTGGCCCGAAAATACCGATTTCGGCCCATTTTTGTCGGGTGGTACGAAAATGGCCTGAAAAGTCCAGATGAAATCGACGACCGCGAGATCCTTGTAGCATTCTTCTCCAAAATTTATGACTGTGTCTCGGGTTCCGTGTCGGATTACAAACCCTAGCCATCGTCTGGCCCAAAAATACCGATTTCGTCCCATTTTTGTCGGGTGGTATGAAAATCGCCTGAAAAGTGCAGATGAAATCGCGACCGCGAGATCCTTGTAGCATTCTTCTCCTTAATTTATGACTGTGCCTCGGGTTCCGTGTCGGATTTCAAACCCTAGCCATCGTCTGGCCCGAAAATACCGATTTCGGCCCATTTTTGTCGGGTGGTACGAAAATCTCCCGAAAAGTGCAGATGAAATAGACGACCGCGAGATCCTTGTAGCATTCTTCTCCTAATTTTATGACTGTGTCTCAGGTTCTGTGTCGGATTTCAAACCATAGCCATCGTCTGGCCCGAAAATACTGATTTCGGCCCATTTTTGTCGGGTGGTACGACAATCGCCCGAAAAGTGCAGATGAAATCGACGACCGCGAGATCCTTGTAGCATTCTTCTCCTAAATTTATGACTGTGTCTCGGGTTTCGTGTCGGATTTCAAACCCTAGCCATCGTCTGGCCCGAAAATACCGATTTCGGCCCATTTTTCTCGGGTGGTACGAAAATCGCCCGAAAAGTGCAGATGAAATCGACGACCGCGAGATCCTTGTAGCATTCTTCTCCAAAATTTTTGACTGTGTCTCAGGTTCCGTGTAGGATTTCAAACCCTAGCCATCGTCTGGCCTGAAAATACCGATTTCGGCCTATTTTTGTCGGGTGGTACGAAAATCGCCTGAAAAGTGCAGATGAAATCGACGACCGCGAGATCCTTATAGCATTCTTCTCCTCCATTTATGATTGTGTCTCGGGTTCCTTGTCGGATTTCAAACCCTAGCCATCGTCTGGCCCGAAAATACCGATTTCGGCCCATTTTTGTCGGTTGGTACGAAAATCGCCTGAAAAGTGCAGATGAAATCGACGACCGCGAGATTCTTGTAGCATTCTTCTCCTAAATTTATGACTGTGTCTCGGGTTCCGTGTCAGATTTAAAACCCTAGCCATCGGCTAGCTCGATAATACCGATTTCGGCCCATTTTTGTCGGGTGGTACGAAAATCGTCCGAAAAGTCCAGATGAAATCGACGACCGCGAGATCCTTGTAGCATTCTTCTCCAAAATTTATGACTGTGTCTCGGGTTTCGTGTCGGATTTCATACCCTAGCCATTGTTTGGCCCGAAAATACCGATTTCAGCCCATTTTTATCGGGTGGTACGAAAATCGCCCGAAAAGTGCAGATGAAATCGACGACTGCGAGATTCTTGTAGCATTCTTCTCCTAAATTTATGACTCTGTCTCGGGTTTCGTGTCGGGATTCAAACCCTAGCCATCGTCTGGCCGGAAAATACCGATTTTGGCCCATTTTTGTCGGGTTGTACAAAAATCGCCCGAAAAGTGCAGATGAAATCGACGACCGCGAGATCCTTGTTGCATTCTCCTCCTAAATTTATGAATGTGTCTCGGGTTCCGTGTCGAATTTCAAACCCTAGCCATCGGTTGGCCCGAAAATACCGATTTCGGCCCATTTTTGTCGGGTGGAACGAAAATCGCCCGAAAAGTGCAGATTAAATCGACGACCGCGAGATTCTTGTAGCATTCTGCTCCTAAATTTATGACTGTGTCTCGGGATTCGTGTCGGATTTCAAACCCTAGCCATCGTCTGGCCCGAAAATACCGATTTCGGCCCATTTTTGTCGGGTGGTACGAAAATCGCCCGAAAAGTGCAGATGAAATCGACGACCGCGAGATCCTTGTAGCATTCTTCTCCTTAATTTATGACTGTGTCTCGGGTTTCGTGTCGGATTTCAAACCCTAGCCATCGTCTGGCCCGAAAATACCGATTTCGGCCCATTTTTGTCGGGTGGTACGAAAATCGCCCGAAAAGTGCAGATGAAATCGACAACCGCGAGATCCTTGTAGCATTCTTCTCCTCAATTTATGACTGTGTCTCGGGTTACGTGTCGGATTTAAAACCCTAGCCATCGTCTGGACCGAAAATACCGATTTCGGCTAATTTTTGTCGGGTGGTACGAAAATCGTTCGAAACGTGCAGATGAAATCGACGACCGCGAGATTCTTGTAGCATTCTTCTAAATTTATGACTGTGTCTCGGGTTTCGTGTCGGATTTCAAACCGAAGCCATCGTTTGGCCCGAAAAGTGTAGATGAAATCAACGACCACGAGATCCTTGTAGCATTCTTCTCCTCAATTTATGACTGCGTCTCGAGTTCCGTGTCGGATTTAAAACCCTAGCCATCGTCTGGACCGAAAATACCGATTTCTGCTAATTTTTGTCGGGTGGTACGAAAATCGCCCGAAAAGTGCAGATGAAATCGAAGACCGCGAGATTCTTGTAGCATTCTTCTCCTTAATTTATGACTGTGTCTCGGGTTTCGTGTCGGATTTAAACCCTCGCCATTGTTTGGCCCGAAAATACCAATTTCGGCCTATTTTTGTCAGATGGCACGAAAATCGCCCGAAAAGTGCAGATGAAATCGACGACCGCGAGATTCTTGTAGCATTCTTCTCCTAAATTTATGATTGTGTCTCGGGTTTCGTGTCGGATTTCAAACCCAAGCCATCGTTTGGCCCGAAAATACCGATTTCGGCCCATTTTTGTCGGGTGGTATGAAAATCGCCCGAAAAGTGCAGATGAAATCGACGACCGCGAGATCCTTGTAGCATTCTTCTCCTAATTTTATGACTGTGTCTCGGGTTCCGTGTCGGATTTCAAACCCCAGCCATCGTCTGGCCCGAAAATACCGATTTCGGCCCATTTTTGTCGGGTGGTACGAAAATGGCCTGAAAAGTCCAGATGAAATCGACGACCGCGAGATCCTTGTAGCATTCTTCTCCTAAATTTATGACTGTGTCTCGGGTTCCGTGTCGGATTTCAAACCCTAGCCATCGTCTGGCCCGAAAATACCGATTTCGGCCCATTTTTGTAGGGTGGTACGAAAATCGCCCGAAAAGTCCAGATGAAATCGACGACCGCGAGATCCTTGTAGCATTCTTCTCCAAAATTTATGGCTGTGTCTCGGGTTCCGTGTCGGATTTCAAACCCTACCCATCGTCTGGCCTGAAAATACCGATTTCGGCCCATGTTTGTCGGGTGGTTCGAAAATCGCCCGAAAAGTGCAGATGAAATCGAAACCGCGAGATCCTTGTAGCATTCTTCTCCTAAATTTAAGACTGTGTCTCGGGTTCCGTGTCGGATTTCAAACCCTTGCCATCGTCTGGCCCGAAAATACCGATTTCGGCCCATTTTTGTCGAGTGGTTCGAAAATTGCCCGAAAAGTCTAGATGAAATCGACGACCGCGTGATCTTTGTAGCATTCTTCTCCTAAATTTATGACTGTGTCTCGGGTTCCGTGTCGGATTTCAAACCCTAGCCATCGTTTGGCCCGAAAATACCGATTTCGGCCTATTTTGGTCGGGTGGTACGAAAATCGGCCGAAAAGTCTAGATCAAATCGACGACCGCGAGATCTTTGTAGCATTCTTCTCCTAAATTTATGACTATGTCTCGGGTTCGGTTTCGGATTTCAAACCCTAGCCATCGTCTGGCCCGAAAATACCGATTTAGGCCCATTTTTGTCGGGTGGTACGAAAATCGGCCGAAAAGTGCAGATGAAATCGACGACCGCGAGATCCTTGTAGCATTCTTCTCCAAAATTTATGACTGTGTCTCGGGTTCCATGTCGGATTTCAAACCCTACCCATCGTCTGGCTTGAAAATACCGATTTTGGCCCATGTTTGTCGGGTGGTTCGAAAATCGCCCGAAAAGTGCAGATGAAATCGAAACCGCGATATCCTTGTAGCATTCTTCTCCTAAATTTAAGACTGTGTCTCGGGTTCCGTGTCGGATTTCAAACCCTAGCCATCGTCTGGCCCAAAAATACCGATTTCGGCCCATTTTTGTCGAGTGGTACGAAAATCGCCCGAAAAGTCTAGATGAAATCGATGACTGCGAGATCCTTGTGGCATTCTTCTCCAAAATTTATGATTGTGTCTCAAGTTCCGTGTCGGATTTCAAACCCTAGCCATCGCCTGGCCCGAAAATACCGATTTCGGCCCATTTTTGTCGGGTGGTACGAAAATCGCCCGAAAAGTCCAGATGAAATCGACGACCGCGAGATCCTTGTAGCATTCTTCTCCAAAATTTATGACTGTGTCTCGGGTTTTGTGTCGGATTTCAAACCCTAGCCATCGTCTGGGCCGAAAATACCGATTTCGGCCCATTTTTGTCGGGTGGTACGAAAATCGCCCGAAAAGTGCAGATGAAATCGACGACCGCGAGATTCTTGTAGCATTCTTCTCCTAAATTTATGATTGTGTCTCGGGTTTCGTGTCGGATTTCAAACCCAAGCCATCGTTTGGCCCGAAAATACCGATTTCGGCCCATTTTTGTCGGGTGGTATGAAAATCGCCCGAAAAGTGCAGATGAAATCGACGACCGCGAGATCCTTGTAGCATTCTTCTCCTAATTTTATGACTGTGTCTCGGGTTCCGTGTCGGATTTCAAACCCCAGCCATCGTCTGGCCCAAAAATACCGATTTCGGCCCATTTTTGTCGGGTGGTACGAAAATGGCCTGAAAAGTCCAGATGAAATCGACGACCGCGAGATCCTTGTAGCATTCTTCTCCAAAATTTATGACTGTGTCTCGGGTTCCGTGTCGGATTGCAAACCCTAGCCATCGTCTGGCCCAAAAATACCGATTTCGGCCCATTTTTGTCGGGTGGTACGAAAATCGCCCGAAAAGTGCAGATGAAATCGACGACCGCGAGATCCTTGTAGCATTCTTCTCCTAAATTTATGACTGTGTCTCGGGTTTCGTGTCGGATTTCAAAACCTAGCCATCGTCTGGCCCGAAAATACCGATTTCGGCCCATTTTTGTCGGGTGGTACGAAAATCGCCCGAAAAGTGCAGATGAAATCGACAACCGCGAGATCCTTGTAGCATTCTTCTCCTCAATTTATGACTGTGTCTCGGGTTACGTGTCGGATTTAAAACCCTAGCCATCGTCTGGACCGAAAATACCGATTTCGGCTAATTTTTGTCGGGTGGTACGAAAATCTTTCGAAAAGTGCAGATGAAATCGACGACCGCGAGATTCTTGTAGCATTCTTCTCCTAAATTTATGACTGTGTCTCGGGTTTCGTGTCAGATTTCAAACCCAAGCCATCGTTTGGCCCGAAAATACCGATTTCGGCCCATTTTTGTCGGGTGGTACGAAAATCGCCCGAAAAGTGCAGATGAAATCGCAACCGCGAGATCCTTGTAGCATTATTCTCCTAATTTTATGACTGTGTCTCGGGTTTTGTGTCGGATTTCAAACCCTAGCCATCGTCTGGCCGAAAATATCGATTTCAGCCCATTTTTCTCGGGTGGTACGAAAATGGCCTGAAAAGTCCAGATGAAATCGACGACCGCGAGATCCTTGTAGCATTCTTCTCCAAAATTTATGACTGTGTCTCGGGTTCCGTGTCGGATTGCAAACCCTAGCCATCGTCTGGCCCGAAAATACCGATTTCGTCCCATTTTTGTCGGGTAGTACGAAAATCGCCCGAAAAGTGCAGATGAAATCGACGACCGCGAGATCCTTGTAGCATTCTTCTCCTTAATTTATGACTGTGTCTCGGGTTCTGTGTCGGATTTCAAACCCTAGCCATCGTATGGCCCGAAAATACCGATTTCGGCCCATTTTTGTCAGGTGGTACGAAAATCGCCCGAAAAGTGCAGATGAAATCGCAACCGCGAGATCCTTGTAGCATTGTTCTCCTAATTTTATGACTGTGTCTCGGGTTCCGTGTCGGATTTCAAACCCCAGCCATCGTCTGGCCCGAAAATACCGATTTCGGCCCATTTTTGTCGGGTGGTACGAAAATGGCCTGAAAAGTCCAGATGAAATCGACGACCGCGAGATCCTTGTAGCATTCTTCTCCAAAATTTATGACTGTGTCTCGGGTTCCGTGTCGGATTACAAACCCTAGCCATCGTCTGGCCCAAAAATACCGATTTCGTCCCATTTTTGTCGGGTGGTATGAAAATCGCCTGAAAAGTGCAGAAGAAATCGCGACCGCGTGATCCTTGTAGCATTCTTCTCCTTAATTTATGACTGTGTCTTGGGTTCCGTGTCGGATTTCAAATTCCAGCCATCGTCTGGCCCGAAAATACCGATTTCGGCCCATTTTTGTCGGGTGGTACGAAAATGGCCTGAAAAGTCCAGATGAAATCGACGACCGCGAGATCCTTGTAGCATTCTTCTCCAAAATTTATGACTGTGTCTCGGGTTCCGTGTCGGATTACAAACCCTAGCCATCGTCTGGCCCGAAAATACTGATTTCGTCCCATATTTGGTTGGTGGTACGAAAATCGCCCGAAAAGTGCAGATGAAATCGCGACCGCGAGATCCTTGTAGCATTCTTCTCCTTAACTTATGACTGTGCCTCAGGTTCCGTGTCGGATTTCAAACTCTAGCCATCGTCTGGCCCGAAAATACCGATTTCGGCCCATTTTTGTCGGGTGGTACGAAAATCGCCCGAAAAGTGCAGATGAAATAGACGACCGCAAGATCCTTGTAGCATTCTTCTCCTAATTTTATGACTGTGTCTCGGGTTCCGTGTCGGATTTCAAACCCTAGCCATCGTCTGGCCCGAAAATACCGATTTCGGCCCATTTTTGTCGAGTGGTACGAAAATCGCCCGAAAAGTGCAGATGAAATCGACGACCGCGAGATCCTTGTAGCATTCTTCTCCTCAATTTATGACTGTGTCTCGGGTTCCGTGTCAGATTTCAAACCTTAGCCATCGTCTGGCCTGAAAATACCGATTTCGGCCCATTTTTGTCGGGTGGTACGAAAATCGCTTGAAAAGTGCAGATGAAATCGACGACCGCGAGATCCTTATAGCATTCTTCTCCAAAATTTATGACTGTGTCTCAGGTTCCGTGTCGGATTTCAAACCCTTGCCATCGTGTGGCCCGAAAATACCGATTTCGGCCCATTTTTGTCGGGTGGTACGAAAATTGCTCGAAAAGTGCAGATGAAATCGACGACCGCGAGATCCTTGTAGCATTCTTCTCCTAAATTTATGACTGTGTCTCGGGTTTCGTGTCGGATTTCAAACCCTAGCCATCGTCTGGCCCGAAAATACTGATTTCGGCCCATTTTTGTCAGGTGGTACGAAAATCGCCCGAAAAGTGCAGATGAAATCGACGACCGCGAGATCCTTGTAGCATTCTTCTCCTAAATTTATGAATGTGTCTCGGGTTTCGTGTCGGATTTCAAACCCTAGCCATCGTCTGGCCCGAAAATACCGATTTCGGCCCATTTTTGTCGAGTGGTACGAAAATCGCCCGAAAAGTGCAGATGAAATCGACGACCGCGAGATACTTGTAGCATTCTTCTCAAAAATTTATGATTGTGTCTCGGGTTCCATGTCGGATTTCAAAGCCTAGCCATCGTGTGGCCCGAAAATACCGATTTCAGCCCATTTTTTTCGAGTGGTACGAAAATCGCCCGAAAAGTGTAGATGAAATCGACGACCACGAGATCCTTGTAGCATTCTTCTCCTCAATTTATGACTGTGTCTCGAGTTCCGTGTCGGATTTAAAACCCTAGCCATCGTCTGGACCGAAAATACCGATTTCTGCTAATTTTCGTCGGGTGGTAAGAAAATCGCCCGAAAAGTGCAGATGAAATCGAAGACCGCGAGATTCTTGTAGCATTCTTCTCCTTAATTTATGACTGTGTCTCGGGTTTCGTGTCGGATTTAAACCCTAGCCATTGTTTGGCCCGAAAATACCGATTTCGGCCTATTTTTGTCGGATGGCACGAAAATCGCCCGAAAAGTGCAGATGAAATCGACGACCGCGAGATTCTTGTAGCATTCTTCTCCTAAATTTATGATTGTGTCTCGGGTTTCGTGTCGGATTTCAAACCCAAGCCATCGTTTGGCCCGAAAATACCGATTTCGGCCCATTTTTGTCGGGTGGTATGAAAATCGCCCGAAAAGTGCAGATGAAATCGACGACCGCGAGATCCCTGTAGCATTCTTCTCCTAATTTTATGACTGTGTCTCGGGTTCCGTGTCGGATTTCAAACCCCAGCCATCGTCTGGCCCAAAAATACCGATTTCGGCCCATTATTGTCGGGTGCTACGAAAATGGCCTGAAAAGTCCAGATGAAATCGACGACCGCGAGATCCTTGTAGCATTCTTCTCCAAAATTTATGACTGTGTCTCGGGTTCCGTGTCGGATTACAAACCCTAGCCATCGTCTGGCCCGAAAATACCGATTTCGTCCCATTTTTTGTTGGTGGTACGAAAATCGCCCGAAAAGTGCAGATGAAATCGCGACCGCGAGATCCTTGTAGCATTCTTCTCCTTAATTTATGACTGTGCCTCGGGTTCCGTGTCGGATTTAAAACCCTAGCCATCGTCTGGCCCGAAAATACCGATTTCGGCCCATTTTTGTCGGGTGGTACGAAAATCGCCCGAAAAGTGCAGATGAAATAGACGACCGCAAGATCCTTGTAGCATTCTTCTCCTAATTTTATGATTGTGTCTCGGGTTCCGTGTCGGATTTCAAACCCTAGCCATCGTCTGGCCCGAAAATACCGATTTCGGCCCATTTTTGTCGAGTGGTACGAAAATCGCCCGAAAAGTGCAGATGAAATCGACGACCGCGAGATCCTTGTAGCATTCTTCTCCTCAATTTATGACTGTGTCTCGGGTTCCGTGTCAGATTTCAAACCTTAGCCATCGTCTGGCCTGAAAATACCGATTTCGGCCCATTTTTGTCGGGTGGTACGAAAATCGCTTGAAAAGTGCAGATGAAATCGACGACCGCGAGATCCTTATAGCATTCTTCTCCAAAATTTATGACTGTGTCTCAGGTTCCGTGTCGGATTTCAAACCCTTGCCATCGTGTGGCCCGAAAATACCAATTTCGGCCCATTTTTGTCGGGTGGTACGAAAATTGCTCGAAAAGTGCAGATGAAATCGACGACCGCGAGATCCTTGTAGCATTCTTCTCCTAAATTTATGACTGTGTCTCGGGTTTCGTGTCGGATTTCAAACCCTAGCCATCGTCTGGCCCGAAAATACCGATTTCGGCCCATTTTTGTCGAGTGGTACGAAAATCGCCCGAAAAGTCCAGATGAAATCGACGACCGCGAGATCCTTGTAGCATTCTTCTCCTCAATTTATGACTGTGTCTCGGGTTCCGTGTCAGATTTCAAACCTTAGCCATCGTCTGGCCTGAAAATACCGATTTCGGCCCATTTTTGTCGGGTGGTACGAAAATCGCTTGAAAAGTGCAGATGAAATCGACGACCGCGAGATCCTT
>JBBPBP010000783.1:54501-64687 GCA_037974735.1 Cicer chorassanicum | reverse complement strand
CCATTTTTGTCGAGTGGTACGAAAATCGCCCGAAAAGTGCAGATGAAATCGACGACCGCGAGATACTTGTAGCATTCTTCTCAAAAATTTATGATTGTGTCTCGGGTTCCATGTCGGATTTCAAAGCATAGCCATCGTATGGCCCGAAAATACCGATTTCAGCCCATTTTTTTCGAGTGGTACGAAAATCGCCCGAAAAGTGTAGATGAAATCGACGACCACGAGATCCTTGTAGCATTCTTCTCCTCAATTTATGACTGTGTCTCGAGTTCCGTGTCGGATTTAAAACCCAAGCCATCGTCTGGACCGAAAATACCGATTTCTTCTAATTTTTGTCGGGTGGTACGAAAATCGCCCGAAAAGTGCAGATGAAATCGAAGACCGCGAGATTCTTGTAGCATTCTTCTCCTTAATTTATGACTGTGTCTCGGGTTTCGTGTCGGATTTAAACCCTAGCCATTGTTTGGCCCGAAAATACCGATTTCGGCCTATTTTTGTCGGATGGCACGAAAATCGCCCGAAAAGTGCAGATGAAAACGACGACCGCGAGATTCTTGTAGCATTCTTCTCCTAAATTTATGATTGTGTCTCGGGTTTCGTGTCGGATTTCAAACCCAAGCCATCGTTTGGCCCGAAAATACCGATTTCGGCCCATTTTTATCGGGTGGTATGAAAATCGCCCGAAAAGTGCAGATGAAATCGACGACCGCGAGATCCTTGTAGCATTCTTCTCCTAATTTTATGACTGTGTCTCGGGTTCCGTGTCGGATTTCAAACCCCAGCCATCGTCTGGCCCAAAAATACCGATTTCAGCCCATTATTGTCGGGTGGTACGAAAATGGCCTGAAAAGTCCAGATGAAATCGACGACCGCGAGATCCTTGTAGCATTCTTCTCCAAAATTTATGACTGTGTCTCGGGTTCCGTGTCGGATTACAAACCCTAGCCATCGTCTGGCCCGAAAATACCGATTTCGTCCCATTTTTGTCGGGTGGTACGAAAATCGCCCGAAAAGTGCAGATGAAATCGCGACCGCGAGATCCTTGTAGCATTCTTCTCCTTAATTTATGACTGTGCCTCGGGTTCCGTGTCGGATTTCAAACCATAGCCATCGTCTGGCCCGAAAATACTGATTTCGGCCCATTTTTGTCGGGTGGTACGAAAATCGCCCGAAAAGTGCAGATGAAATCGACGACTGCGAGATTCTTGTAGCATTCTTCTCCTAAATTTATGACTGTGTCTCGGGTTTCGTGTCGGATTTCAAACCCTAGCCATCGTCTGGCCCGAAAATACTGATTTCGGCCCATTTTTGTCGGGTGGTACGAAAATCGCCCGAAAAGTGCAGATGAAATCGACGACCGCGAGATCCTTGTAGCATTCTTCTCCTAAATTTATGACTGTGTCTCGGGTTTCGTGTCGGATTTCAAAACCTAGCCATCGTCTGGCCCGAAAATACCGATTTCGGCCCATTTTTGTCGGGTGGTACGAAAATCGCCCGAAAAGTGCAGATGAAATCGACAACCGCGAGATCCTTGTAGCATTCTTCTCCTCAATTTATGACTGTGTCTCGGGTTACGTGTCGGATTTAAAACCCTAGCCATCGTCTGGACCGAAAATACCGATTTCGGCTAATTTTTGTCGGGTGGTACGAAAATCTTTCGAAAAGTGCAGATGAAATCGACGACCGCGAGATTCTTGTAGCATTCTTCTCCTAAATTTATGACTGTGTCTCGGGTTTCGTGTCGGATTTCAAACCCAAGCCATCGTTTGGCCCGAAAATACCGATTTCGGCCCATTTTTGTCGGGTGGTACGAAAATCGGCCGAAAAGTGCAGATGAAATCGCAACCGCGAGATCCTTGTAGCATTATTCTCCTAATTTTATGACTGTGTCTCGGGTTTTGTGTCGGATTTCAAACCCTAGCCATCGTCTGGCCGAAAATATCGATTTCAGCCCATTTTTCTCGGGTGGTACGAAAATGGCCTGAAAAGTCCAGATGAAATCGACGACCGCGAGATCCTTGTAGCATTCTTCTCCAAAATTTATGACTGTGTCTCGGGTTCCGTGTCGGATTGCAAACCCTAGCCATCGTCTGGCCCGAAAATACCGATTTCGTCCCATTTTTGTCGGGTAGTACGAAAATCGCCCGAAAAGTGCAGATGAAATCGACGACCGCGAGATCCTTGTAGCATTCTTCTCCTTAATTTATGACTGTGTCTCGGGTTCTGTGTCGGATTTCAAACCCTAGCCATCGTATGGCCCGAAAATACCGATTTCGGCCCATTTTTGTCAGGTGGTACGAAAATCGCCCGAAAAGTGCAGATGAAATCGCAACCGCGAGATCCTTGTAGCATTGTTCTCCTAATTTTATGACTGTGTCTCGGGTTCCGTGTCGGATTTCAAACCCCAGCCATCGTGTGGCCCGAAAATACCGATTTCGGCCCATTTTTGTCGGGTGGTACGAAAATGGCCTGAAAAGTCCAGATGAAATCGACGACCGCGAGATCCTTGTAGCATTCTTCTCCAAAATTTATGACTGTGTCTCAGGTTCCGTGTCGGATTACAAACCCTAGCCATCGTCTGGCCCGAAAATACCGATTTCGTCCCATATTTGGTTGGTGGTACGAAAATCGCCCGAAAAGTGCAGATGAAATCGCGACCGCGAGATCCTTGTAGCATTCTTCTCCTTAACTTATGACTGTGCCTCAGGTTCCGTGTCGGATTTCAAACTCTAGCCATCGTCTGGCCCGAAAATACCGATTTCGGCCCATTTTTGTCGGGTGGTACGAAAATCGCCCGAAAAGTGCAGATGAAATAGACGACCGCAAGATCCTTGTAGCATTCTTCTCCTAATTTTATGACTGTGTCTCGGGTTCCGTGTCGGATTTCAAACCCTAGCCATCGTCTGGCCCGAAAATACCGATTTCGGCCCATTTTTGTCGAGTGGTACGAAAATCGCCCGAAAAGTGCAGATGAAATCGACGACCGCGAGATCCTTGTAGCATTCTTCTCCTCAATTTATGACTGTGTCTCGGGTTCCGTGTCAGATTTCAAACCATAGCCATCGTCTGGCCTGAAAATACCGATTTCGGCCCATTTTTGTCGGGTGGTACGAAAATCGCTTGAAAAGTGCAGATGAAATCGACGACCGCGAGATCCTTATAGCATTCTTCTCCAAAATTTATGACTGTGTCTCAGGTTCCGTGTCGGATTTCAAACCCTTGCCATCGTGTGGCCCGAAAATACCGATTTCGGCCCATTTTTGTCGGGTGGTACGAAAATTGCTCGAAAAGTGCAGATGAAATCGACGACCGCGAGATCCTTGTAGCATTCTTCTCCTAAATTTATGACTGTGTCTCGGGTTTCGTGTCGGATTTCAAACCCTAGCCATCGTCTGGCCCGAAAATACTGATTTCGGCCCATTTTTGTCAGGTGGTACGAAAATCGCCCGAAAAGTGCAGATGAAATCGACGACCGCGAGATCCTTGTAGCATTCTTCTCCTAAATTTATGAATGTGTCTCGGGTTTCGTGTCGGATTTCAAACCCTAGCCATCGTCTGGCCCGAAAATACCGATTTCGGTCCATTTTTGTCGAGTGGTACGAAAATCGCCCGAAAAGTGCAGATGAAATCGACGACCGCGAGATACTTGTAGCATTCTTCTCAAAAATTTATGATTGTGTCTCGGGTTCCATGTCGGATTTCAAAGCCTAGCCATCGTATGGCCCGAAAATACCGATTTCAGCCCATTTTTTTCGAGTGGTACGAAAATCGCCCGAAAAGTGTAGATGAAATCGACGACCACGAGATCCTTGTAGCATTCTTCTCCTCAATTTATGACTGTGTCTCGAGTTCCGTGTCGGATTTAAAACCCTAGCCATCGTCTGGACCGAAAATACCGATTTCTTCTAATTTTTGTCGGGTGGTACGAAAATCGCCCGAAAAGTGCAGATGAAATCGAAGACCGCGAGATTCTTGTAGCATTCTTTTCCTTAATTTATGACTGTGTCTCGGGTTTCGTGTCTGATTTAAACCCTAGCCATTGTTTGGCCCGAAAATACCGATTTCGGCCTATTTTTGTCGGATGGCACGAAAATCGCCCGAAAAGTGCAGATGAAATCGACGACCGCGAGATTCTTGTAGCATTCTTCTCCTAAATTTATGATTGTGTCTCGGGTTTCGTGTCGGATTTCAAACCCAAGCCATCGTTTGGCCCGAAAATACCGATTTCGGCCCATTTTTGTCGGGTGGTATGAAAATCGCCCGAAAAGTGCAGATGAAATCGACGACCGCGAGATCCTTGTAGCATTCTTCTCCTAATTTTATGACTGTGTCTCGGGTTCCGTGTCGGATTTCAAACCCCAGCCATCGTCTGGCCCAAAAATACCGATTTCGGCCCATTTTTGTCGGGTGGTACGAAAATGGCCTGAAAAGTCCAGATGAAATCGACGACCGCGAGATCCTTGTAGCATTCTTCTCCAAAATTTATGACTGTGTCTCGGGTTCCGTGTCGGATTGCAAACCCTAGCCATCGTCTGGCCCGAAAATACCGATTTCGTCCCATTTTTGTCGGGTGGTATGAAAATCGTCCGAAAAGTGCAGATGAAATCGACGACTGCGAGATCCTTGTAGCATTCTTCTCCTTAATTTTTGACTGTGTCTCGGGTTCCGTGTCGGATTTCAATCCCTAGCCATCGTCTGGCCCAAAAATACCAATTTCAGCCCATTTTTATCGGGTGGTACGAAAATCACCCGAAAAGTGCAGATGAAATCGACGACCGCGAGATTCTTCTAGCATTCTTCTCCTAAATTTATGACTGTGTCTCGAGTTTCGTTTTGGATTTCAAACCCTAGCCTTCGTCTGGCCCAAAAATACCGATTTCGACCCATTTTTGTCGCGTGGTACGAAAATCGCCCGAAAAGTGCATATGAAATCGACGACCGCGAGATCCTTGTACCATTCTTCTCCTAAATTTATGACTGTCTCTCGGGTTCCGTGTCAGATTTCAAACCCTAGCCATCGTCTGGCCCGAAAATACCGATTTCGGCCCATTTTTGTCGGGTGGTACGAAAATCGCCCGAAAAGTGCAGATGAAATAGACGACCGCAAGATCCTTGTAGCATTCTTCTCCTAATTTTATGATTGTGTCTCGGGTTCCGTGTCGGATTTCAAACCCTAGCCATCGTCTGCCCGAAAATACCGATTTCAGCCCATTTTTGTCGAGTGGTACGAAAATCGCCCGAAAAGTGCAGATGAAATCGACGACCGCGAGATCCTTGTAGCATTCTTCTCCTCAATTTATGACTGTGTCTCGGGTTCCGTGTCAGATTTCAAACCTTAGCCATCGTCTGGCCCGAAAATACCGATTTCGGCCCATTTTTGTCGGGTGGTACGAAAATCGCCCGAAAAGTGCAGATGAAATCGACGACCGCGAGATCCTTGTAGCATTCTTCTCCTAAATTTATGACTGTGTCTCGGGTTCCATGTCGGATTTCGAACCCTAGCCATCGTCTGGCCCAAAAATACCAATTTCGGCCAATTTTTTTCGGGTGGTACGAAAATCGCCCGAAAAGTCCAGATGAAATCGACGACCGCGAGATCCTTGTAGCATTCTTCTCCTAAATTTATGACTGTGTCTCGGGTTCCGTGTCGGATTTCAAACCCTAGCCATCGTCTGGCCTGAAAATACCGATTTCGGCCCATTTTTGTCGAGTGGTACGAAAATCGCCCGAAAAGTCCAGATGAAATCGACTACCGCGATATCCTTGTAGCATTCTTCTCCTAAATTTATGACTGTGTCTCGGGTTCGGTGTCGGATTTCAAACCGTAGCCATCGTCTGGCCTGAAAATACCGATTTCGGCCCATTTTTGTCGGGTGGTACGAAAATCGCCCGAAAAGTCCAGATGAAATCGACGATCGCGAGATCCTTGTAGCATTCTTCTCCAAAATTTATGACTGTGTCTCGGGTTCCGTGTCGGATTTCAAACCCTAGCCATCGTCTGGCCCAAAAATACCGATTTCGGCCCATTTTTGTCGGGTGGTACGAAAATCGCCCGAAAAGTCCAAATGAAATCGACGACCGCGAGATCCTTGTAGCATTCTTCTCCTAAATTTATGATTGTGTCTCGGGTTCCGTGTCGGATTTCAAACCCTAGCCATCGTCTGGCCCGAAAATACCGATTTCGGCCCATTTTTGTCGAGTGGTACGAAAATCGCCCGAAAAGTCCAGATGAAATCGACGACCGCGAGATCCTTGTAGCATTCTTCTCCTCAATTTATGACTGTGTCTCGGGTTCCGTGTCAGATTTCAAACCTTAGCCATCGTCTGGCCTGAAAATACCGATTTCGGCCCATTTTTGTCGGGTGGTACGAAAATCGCTTGAAAAGTGCAGATGAAATCGACGACCGCGAGATCCTTATAGCATTCTTCTCCAAAATTTATGACTGTGTCTCAGGTTCCGTGTCGGATTTCAAACCCTTGCCATCGTGTGGCCCGAAAATACCGATTTCGGCCCATTTTTGTCGGGTGGTACGAAAATTGCTCGAAAAGTGCAGATGAAATCGACGACCGCGAGATCCTTGTAGCATTCTTCTCCTAAATTTATGACTGTGTCTCGGGTTTCGTGTCGGATTTCAAACCCTAGCCATCGTCTGGCCCGAAAATACCGATTTCGGCCCATTTTTGTCGAGTGGTACGAAAATCGCCCGAAAAGTGCAGATGAAATCGACGACCGCGAGATTCTTGTAGCATTCTTCTCCTAAATTTATGACTGTGTCTCGGGTTTCGTGTCGGATTTCAAACCCTAGCCATCGTCTGGCCCGAAAATACTGATTTCGGCCCATTTTTGTCTGGTTGTACGAAAATCGCCCGAAAAGTGCAGATTAAATCGCCGACTGCGAGATCCTTGTAGCATTCTTCTCCTATATTTATGACTGTGTCTCGTGTACCGTGTCAGATTTCAAACCCTAGCCATTGTCTGGCCTGAAAATACCGATTTTGGCCCATTTTTGTCGGGTGGTACGAAAATCGCTCGAAAAGTGCAGATGAAATCGACGACCGCGAGATTCTTGTAGCATTCTTCTCCTAAATTTATGATTGTGTCTCGGGTTTCGTGTCGGATTTCAAACCCTAGCCATCGTTTGGCCCGAAAATACCGATTTCGGCCCATTTTTGTCAAGTGGTACGAAAATCGCCCGAAAAGTGCAGATGAAATCGACGACCGCGAGATCTTTGTAGCATTCTTCTCCTCAATTTATGACTGTGTCTCAGGTTTCGTGTCGGATTTCAAACCCTAGCCATCGTCTGGCCCGAAAATACCGATTTCGGCCCATATTTGTCTGGTTGTACGAAAATTGCCCGAAAAGTGCAGATTAAATCGACGACTGCGAGATCCTTGTAGCATTCTTTTTCTATATTTATGACTGTGTCTCGTGTACCGTGTCAGATTTCAAACCCTAGCCATCGTCTGGCCCGAAAATACCGATTTTGGCCCATTTTTGTCAGGTGGTATGAAAATCGCTCGAAAAGTGCAGATGAAATCGACGACCGCGAGATTCTTGTAGCATTCTTCTCCTAAATTTATGACTGTGTCTCGGGTTTCGTGTCGGATTTCAAACCCTAGCCATCGTCTGGCCCGAAAATACCGATTTCGGCCCATTTTTGTCGGGTGGTACAAAAATCGCCCGAAAAGTGCAGATGAAATCGACGACCGCGGGATCCTTGTAGCATTCTTCTCCTAAATTTATGATTGTGTCTCGGGTTTCGTGTAGGATTTCAAACCCTAGCCATCGTCTGGCCCGAAAATACCGATTTCGGCCCATTTTTGTCGGGTGGTACGAAAATCGCCCGAAAAGTGCAGATGAAATCGACGACCGCGAGATCCTTATAGCATTCTTCTCCTCAATTTATGACTGTGTCTCGGGTTCCGTGTAGGATTTCAAACCCTAGCCATCGTCTGGCCCGAAAATACCGATTTCGGCCCATTTTTGTCAAGTGGTACGAAAATCGCCTGAAAAGTGCAGAGGAAATCGACGACCACGAGATCCTTATAGCATTCTTCTCCTCAATTTATGACTGTGTCTCGGGTTCCGTGTCGGATTTCAAACCCTAGCCATCGTCTGGCCCGAAAATACCGATTTCGGCCCATTTTTGTCGGGTGGTACGAAAATCGCTCGAAAAGTGCAGATGAAATCGACGACCGCGAGATTCTTGTAGCATTCTTCTCCTAAATTTATGACTGTGTCTCGGGTTTCGTGTCGGATTTCAAACCCTAGCCATCGTCTGGCCCGAAAATACCGATTTCGGCCTATTTTTGTCGGGTGGTACGAAAATCGCCCGAAAAGTGCAGATGAAATCGACAACCGCGAGATCCTTGTAGCATTCTTCTCCTCAATTTATGACTGTGTCTTGGGTTACGTGTCGGATTTAAAACCCTAGCCATCGTCTGGACCGAAAATACCGATTTCGGCTAATTTTTGTCGGGTGGTACGAAAATCTTTCGAAAAGTGCAGATGAAATCGACGACCGCGAGATTCTTGTAGCATTCTTCTCCTAAATTTATGACTGTGTCTCGGGTT
Source organism: Cicer chorassanicum (assembly GCA_037974735.1). NCBI lineage: Eukaryota > Viridiplantae > Streptophyta > Magnoliopsida > Fabales > Fabaceae > Cicer > Cicer chorassanicum. The sequence goes on along the minus strand of JBBPBP010000783.1, from coordinate 56,111 downwards.
TCGTGTCAGATTTCAAACCCAAGCCATCGTTTGGCCCGAAAATACCGATTTCGGCCCATTTTTGTCGGGTGGTACGAAAATCGCCCGAAAAGTGCAGATGAAATCGCAACCGCGAGATCCTTGTAGCATTATTCTCCTAATTTTATGACTGTGTCTCGGGTTTTGTGTCGGATTTCAAACCCTAGCCATCGTCTGGCCGAAAATATCGATTTCAGCCCATTTTTCTCGGGTGGTACGAAAATGGCCTGAAAAGTCCAGATGAAATCGACGACCGCGAGATCCTTGTAGCATTCTTCTCCAAAATTTATGACTGTGTCTCGGGTTCCGTGTCGGATTACAAACCCTAGCCATCGTCTGGCCCGAAAATACCGATTTCGTCCCATTTTTGTCGGGTGGTACGAAAATCGCCCGAAAAGTGCAGATGAAATCGCGACCGCGAGATCCTTGTAGCATTCTTCTCCTTAATTTATGACTGTGCCTCGGGTTCCGTGTCGGATTTCAAACCATAGCCATCGTCTGGCCCGAAAATACTGATTTCGGCCCATTTTTGTCGGGTGGTACGAAAATCGCCCGAAAAGTGCAGATGAAATCGACGACCGCGAGATTCTTGTAGCATTCTTCTCCTAAATTTATGACTGTGTCTCGGGTTTCGTGTCGGATTTCAAACCCTAGCCATCGTCTGGCCCGAAAATACTGATTTCGGCCCATTTTTGTCGGGTGGTACGAAAATCGCCCGAAAAGTGCAGATGAAATCGACAACCGCGAGATCCTTGTAGCATTCTTCTCCTCAATTTATGACTGTGTCTCGGGTTACGTGTCGGATTTAAAACCCTAGCCATCGTCTGGACCGAAAATACCGATTTCGGCTAATTTTTGTCGGGTGGTACGAAAATCTTTCGAAAAGTGCAGATGAAATCGACGACCACGAGATTCTTGTAGCATTCTTCTCCTAAATTTATGACTGTATCTCGGGTTTCGTGTCGGATTTCAAACCCAAGCCATCGTTTGGCCCGAAAATACCGATTTCGGCCCATTTTTGTCGGGTGGTACGAAAATCGCCCGAAAAGTGCAGATGAAATCGCAACCGCGAGATCCTTGTAGCATTCTTCTCCTAATTTTATGACTGTGTCTCGGGTTTTGTGTCGGATTTCAAACCCTAGCCATCGTCTGGCCGAAAATATCGATTTCAGCCCATTTTTCTCGGGTGGTACGAAAATGGCCTGAAAAGTCCAGATGAAATCGACGACCGCGAGATCCTTGTAGCATTCTTCTCCAAAATTTATGACTGTGTCTCGGGTTCCGTGACGGATTACAAACCCTAGCCATCGTCTGGCCCGAAAATACCGATTTCGTCCCATTTTTGTCGGGTGGTACGAAAATCGCCCGAAAAGTGCAGATGAAATCGCGACCGCGAGATCCTTGTAGCATTCTTCTCCTTAATTTATGACTGTGCCTCGGGTTCCGTGTCGGATTTCAAACCATAGCCATCGTCTGGCCCGAAAATACTGATTTCGGCCCATTTTTGTCGGGTGGTACGAAAATCGCCCGAAAAGTGCAGATGAAATCGACGACCGCGAGATTCTTGTAGCATTCTTCTCCTAAATTTATGA
>JBBPBP010000783.1:31248-44475 GCA_037974735.1 Cicer chorassanicum | reverse complement strand
CTGGCCCGAAAATACCGATTTCGGCCTATTTTTGTCAGGTGGTACGAAAATCGCCCGAAAAGTCCAAATGAAATCGACGACCGCGAGATCCTTGTAGCATTCTTCTCCAAAATTTATGATTGTGTCTCGGGTTCCGTGTCGGATTTCAAACCCTAGCCATAGTCTTGGCCCGAAAATACCGATTTTGGCCCATTTTTGTCGGGTGGTACGAAAATCGCCCGAATAGTGCAGATGAAATCGACGACCGCGAGATCCTTGTAGCATTCTTCTCCTCAATTTATGACTGTGTCTCGGGTTCCGTGTCGAATTTCAAACCCTAGCCATCGTTTGGCCCGAAAATACCGATTTCGGCCCATTTTTGTCGGGTGGTACAAAAATCTCCCGAAAAGTGCAGATGAAATCGACGAACGCGAGATTCTTGTAGCATCCTTCTCCTAAATTTATGACTGTGTCTCGGGTTTCATGTCGGATTTAAACCCTAGCCATTGTTTGGCCCGAAAATACCGATTTCGGCCCATTTTTGTCGGATGGTACGAAAATCGCCCGAAAAGTGCAGATGAAATCGACGACCGCGAGATTCTTTGTAGCATTCTTCTCCTAAATTTATGACTGTGTCTCGGGTTTCGTGTCGGATTTCAAACCCAAGCCATCGTTTGGCCCGAAAATACCGATTTCGGCCCATTTTTGTCAGGTGGTATGAAATTCCCCCGAAAAGTGCAGATGAAATCGACGACCGCGAGATCCTTGCAGCATTCTTCTCCTAATTTTATGACTGTGTCTTGGGTTCCGTGTCGGATTTCAAACCCCAGCCATCGTCTGGCCCGAAAATACCGATTTCGGCCCATTTTTGTCGGGTGGTACGAAAATCGCCCGAAAAGGGCAGATGAAATCGACGACCGCGAGATACTTGTAGCATTCTTCTCAAAAATTTATGATTGTGTCTCGGGTTCCATGTCGGATTTCAAAGCCTAGCCATCGTATGGCCCGAAAATACCGATTTCAGCTCATTTTTTTCGGGTGGTACGAAAATCGCCCGAAAAGTGTAGATGAAATCGACGACCACGAGATCCTTGTAGCATTCTTCTCCTCAATTTATGACTGTGTCTCGAGTTCCGTGTCGGATTTAAAACCCTAGCCATCGTCTGGACCGAAAATACCGATTTCTGCTAATTTTTGTCGGGTGGTACGAAAATCGCCCGAAAAGTGCAGATGAAATCGAAGACCGCGAGATTCTTGTAGCATTCTTCTCCTTAATTTATGACTGTGTCTCGGGTTTCGTGTCGGATTTAAACCCTAGCCATTGTTTGGCCCGAAAATACCGATTTCGGCCTATTTTTGTCGGATGGCACGAAAATCGCCCGAAAAGTGCAGATGAAATCGACGACCGCGAGATTCTTGTAGCATTCTTCTCCTAAATTTATGATTGTGTCTCGGGTTTCGTGTCGGATTTCAAACCCAAGCCATCGTTTGGCCCGAAAATACCGATTTCGGCCCATTTTTGTCGGGTGGTATGAAAATCGCCCGAAAAGTGCAGATGAAATCGACGACCGCGAGATCCTTGTAGCATTCTTCTCCTAATTTTATGACTGTGTCTCGGGTTCCGTGTCGGATTTCAAACCCCAGCCATCGTCTGGCCCAAAAATACCGATTTCAGCCCATTATTGTCGGGTGGTACGAAAATGGCCTGAAAAGTCCAGATGAAATCGACGACCGCGAGATCCTTGTAGCATTCTTCTCCAAAATTTATGACTGTGTCTCGGGTTCCGTGTCGGATTACAAACCCTAGCCATCGTCTGGCCCGAAAATACCGATTTCGTCCCATTTTTGTCGGGTGGTACGAAAATCGCCCGAAAAGTGCAGATGAAATCGCGACCGCGAGATCCTTGTAGCATTCTTCTCCTTAATTTATGACTGTGCCTCGGGTTCCGTGTCGGATTTCAAACCATAGCCATCGTCTGGCCCGAAAATACTGATTTCGGCCCATTTTTGTCGGGTGGTACGAAAATCGCCCGAAAAGTGCAGATGAAATCGACGACTGCGAGATTCTTGTAGCATTCTTCTCCTAAATTTATGACTGTGTCTCGGGTTTCGTGTCGGATTTCAAACCCTAGCCATCGTCTGGCCCGAAAATACCGATTTCGGCCTATTTTTGTCGGGTGGTACGAAAATCGCCCGAAAAGTGCAGATGAAATCGACAACCGCGAGATCCTTGTAGCATTCTTCTCCTCAATTTATGACTGTGTCTTGGGTTACGTGTCGGATTTAAAACCCTAGCCATCGTCTGGACCGAAAATACCGATTTCGGCTAATTTTTGTCGGGTGGTACGAAAATCTTTCGAAAAGTGCAGATGAAATCGACGACCGCGAGATTCTTGTAGCATTCTTCTCCTAAATTTATGACTGTGTCTCGGGTTTCGTGTCAGATTTCAAACCCTAGCCATCGTCTGGCCGAAAATATCGATTTCAGCCCATTTTTCTCGGGTGGTACGAAAATGGCCTGAAAAGTCCAGATGAAATCGACGACCGCGAGATCCTTGTAGCATTCTTCTCCAAAATTTATGACTGTGTCTCGGGTTCCGTGTCGGATTGCAAACCCTAGCCATCGTCTGGCCCGAAAATACCGATTTCGTCCCATTTTTGTCGGGTGTTACGAAAATCGCCCGAAAAGTGCAGATGAAATCGACGACCGCGAGATCCTTGTAGCATTCTTCTCCTTAATTTATGACTGTGTCTCGGGTTCCGTGTCGGATTTCAAACCCTAGCCATCGTCTGGCCCGAAAATACCGATTTCGACCCATTTTTGTCGGGTGGTACGAAAATCGCCCGAATAGTGCAGATGAAATCGACGACCGCGAGATCCTTGTAGCATTCTTCTCCTCAATTTATGACTGTGTCTCGGGTTCCGTGTCGGATTTCAAACCCTAGCTATCGTCTGGCCCTACCGATTTCGGCTAATTTTTGTCAGGTGGTACGAAAATCGCCCGAAAAGTCCAGATGAAATCGACGACCGCGAGATCCTTGTAGCATTCTTCTCCAAAATTTATGATTGTGTCTCGGGTTCCGTGTCGGATTTCAAACCCTAGCCATAGTCTTGGCCCGAAAATACCGATTTCGGCCCATTTTTGTCGGGTGGTACGAAAATCGCCCGAATAGTGCAGATGAAATCGACGACCGCGAGATCCTTGTAGCATTCTTCTCCTCAAATTATGACTGTGTCTCGGGTTCCGTGTCGGATTTCAAACCCTAGCCATCGTCTGGCCCGAAAATACCGATTTCGGCCCATATTTGTCGGGTGGTACGAAAATCGCCCGAAAAGTGCAGATGAAATCGACGAACGCGAGATTCTTGTAGCATTCTTCTCCTAAATTTATGACTGTGTCTCGGGTTTCATGTCGGATTTAAACCCTAGCCATTGTTTGGCCCGAAAATACCGATTTCGGCCCATTTTTGTCGGATGGTACGAAAATCGCCCGAAAAGTGCAGATGAAATCGACGACCGCGAGATTCTTGTAGCATTCTTCTCCTAAATTTATGACTGTGTCTCGGGTTTCGTGTCGGATTTCAAACCCAAGCCATCGTTTGGCCCGAAAATACCGATTTCGGCCCATTTTTGTCAGGTGGTATGAAAATCGCCCGAAAAGTGCAGATGAAATCGACGACCGCGAGATCCTTGTAGCATTCTTCTCCTAATTTTATGACTGTGTCTTGGGTTCCGTGTCGGATTTCAAACCCCAGCCGTCGTCTGGCCCGAAAATACCGATTTTGGCCCATTTTTGTCGGGTGGTACGAAAATGGCCTGAAAAGTCCAGATGAAATCGACGACCGCGAGATCCTTGTAGCATTCTTCTCCAAAATTTATGACTGTGTCTCGGGTTCCGTGTCGGATTACAAACCCTAGCCATCGTCTGGCCCAAAAATACCGATTTCGTCCTATTTTTGTCGGGTGGTACGAAAATCGCCCGAAAAGTGCAGATGAAATCGCGACCGCGAGATCCTTGTAGCATTCTTCTCCTTAATTTATGACTGTGTCTCGGGTTCCGTGTCGGATTTCAAACCCTAGCCATCGTCTGGCCCGAAAATACTGATTTCGGCCCATTTTTGTCGGGTGGTACGAAAATCTCCCGAAAAGTGCAGATGAAATCGACGACCGCGAGATTCTTGTAGCATTCTTCTCCTAAATTTATGACTGTGTCTCGGGTTTCGTGTCGGATTTCAAACCCAAGCCATCGTTTGGCCCGAAAATACCGATTTCGTGCCATTTTTGTCGGGTGGTACGAAAACCGCCTGAAGAGTCCAGATTAAATCGACGATCGCGAGATCCTTGTAGCATTCTTCTCCTAAATTTATGACTGTGTCTCTGGTTTTGTGTCAGATTTCAAACCCTAGCCATCGTCTGGCCCAAAAATACCGATTTCGGCCCATTTTTGTCGCGTCGTACGAAAATCGTCCGAAAAGTGCAGATGTAATCGACGACCGCGAGATCCTTGTAGCATTCTTCTCCTAAATTTATGACTGTGTCTCGGGTTCCGTGTCAGATTTCAAACCCTAGCCATCGACTGGCCCGAAAATACCGATTTCGGCCTATTTTTGTCAGGTGGTACGAAAATCGCCCGAAAAGTCCAGATGAAATAGACGACCGCGAGATCCTTGTAGCATTCTTCTCCAAAATTTATGATTGTGTCTCGGGTTCCGTGTCGGATTTCAAACCCTAGCCATAGTCTTGGCCCGAAAATACCGATTTCGGCCCATTTTTGTCGGGTGGTACGAAAATCGCCCGAATAGTGCAGATGAAATCGACGACCGCGAGATCCTTGTAGCATTCTTCTCCTCAAATTATGACTGTGTCTCGGGTTCCGTGTCGGATTTCAAACCCTAGCCATCGTCTGGCCCGAAAATACCGATTTCGGCCCATATTTGTCGGGTGGTACGAAAATCGCCCGAAAAGTGCAGATGAAATCGACGAACGCGAGATTCTTGTAGCATTCTTCTCCTAAATTTATGACTGTGTCTCGGGTTTCATGTCGGATTTAAACCCTAGCCATTGTTTGGCCCGAAAATACCGATTTCGGCCCATTTTTGTCGGATGGTACGAAAATCGCCCGAAAAGTGCAGATGAAATCGACGACCGCGAGATTCTTGTAGCATTCTTCTCCTAAATTTATGACTGTGTCTCGGGTTTCGTGTCGAATTTCAAACCCAAGCCATCGTTTGGCCCGAAAATACCGATTTCGGCCCATTTTTGTCAGGTGGTATGAAAATCCCCCGAAAAGTGCAGATGAAATCGACGACCGCGAGATCCTTGTAGCATTCTTCTCCTAATTTTATGACTGTGTCTTGGGTTCCGTGTCGGATTTCAAACCCCAGCCATCGTCTGGCCCGAAAATACCGATTTCGGCCCATTTTTGTCGGGTGGTACGAAAATGGCCTGAAAAGTCCAGATGAAATCGACGACCGCGAGATCCTTGTAGCATTCTTCTCCAAAATTTATGACTGTGTCTCGGGTTCCGTGTCGGATTACAAACCCTAGCCATCGTCTGGCACAAAAATACCGATTTCGGGCCATTTTTGTCGGGTGGTACGAAAACCGCCTAAAGAGTCCAGATTAAATCGACGATCGCGAGATCCTTGTAGCATTCTTCTCCTAAATTTATGACTGTGTCTCTGGTTTTGTGTCAGATTTCAAACCCTAGCCATCGTCTGGCCCAAAAATACCGATTTCGGCCCATTTTTGTCGAGTCGTACGAAAATCGCCCGAAAAGTGCAGATGTAATCGACGACCGCGAGATCCTTGTAGCATTCTTCTCCTAAATTTATGACTGTGTCTCAGGTTCCGTGTCAGATTTCAAACCCTAGCCATCGACTGGCCCGAAAATACCGATTTCGGCCTATTTTTGTCAGGTGGTACGAAAATCGCCCGAAAAGTCCAGATGAAATCGACGACCGCGAGATCCTTGTAGCATTCTTCTCCAAAATTTATGATTGTGTCTCGGGTTCCGTGTCGGATTTCAAACCCTAGCCATAGTCTTGGCCCGAAAATACCGATTTCGGCCCATTTTTGTCGGGTGGTACGAAAATCGCCCGAATAGTGCAGATGAAATCGACGACCGCGAGATCCTTGTAGCATTCTTCTCCTCAAATTATGACTGTGTCTCGGGTTCCGTGTCGGATTTCAAACCCTAGCCATCGTCTGGCCCGAAAATACCGATTTCGGCCCATATTTGTCGGGTGGTACGAAAATCGCCCGAAAAGTGCAGATGAAATCGACGAACGCGAGATTCTTGTAGCATTCTTCTCCTAAATTTATGACTGTGTCTCGGGTTTCATGTCGGATTTAAACCCTAGCCATTGTTTGGCCCGAAAATACCGATTTCGGCCCATTTTTGTCGGATGGTACGAAAATCGCCCGAAAAGTGCAGATGAAATCGACGACCGCGAGATTCTTGTAGCATTCTTCTCCTAAATTTATGACTGTGTCTCGGGTTTCGTGTCGGATTTCAAACCCAAGCCATCGTTTGGCCCGAAAATACCGATTTCGGCCCATTTTTGTCGGGTGGTATGAAAATCGCCCGAAAAGTGCAGATGAAATCGACGACCGCGAGATCCTTGTAGCATTCTTCTCCTAATTTTATGACTGTGTCTTGGGTTCCGTGTCGGATTTCAAACCCCAGCCATCGTCTGGCCCAAAAATACCGATTTCGGCCCATTTTTGTCGGGTGGTACGAAAATGGCCTGAAAAGTCCAGATGAAATCGACGACCGCGAGATCCTTGTAGCATTCTTCTCCAAAATTTATGACTGTGTCTCAGGTTCCGTGTCGGATTACAAACCCTAGCCATCGTTTGGCCCAAAAATACCGATTTCGTCCCATTTTTGTCGGGTGGTACGAAAATCGCCCGAAAAGTGCAGATGAAATCGCGACCGCGAGATCCTTGTAGCATTCTTCTCCTTAATTTATGACTGTGTCTCCGGTTCCGTGTCGGATTTCAAACCCTAGCCATCGTCTGGCCCGAAAATACCGATTTCGGCCCATTTTTGTCGGGTGGTACGAAAATCTCCCGAAAAGTGCAGATGAAATCGACGACCGCGAGATTCTTGTAGCATTCTTCTCCTAAATTTATGACTGTGTCTCGGGTTTCGTGTCGGATTTCAAACTGTAGCCATCGTGTGGCCCGAAAATACCGATTTCGGCCCATTTTTGTCGGGTGGTACGAAAATCGCCCGAAAAGTGCAGATGAAATCGACGACCGCGAGATTCTTGTAGCATTCTTCTCCTAAATTTATGACTGTGTCTCGGGTTTCGTGTCGGATTTAAACCCTAGCCATTGTTTGGCCTGAAAATACCGATTTCGGCCTATTTTTGTCGGATGGTACGAAAATCGCCTGAAAAGTGCAGATGAAATCGACGACCGCGAGATTCTTGTAGCATTCTTCTCCTAAATTTATGACTGTGTCTCGGGTTTCGTGTTGGATTTCAAACCCAAGCCATCGTTTGGCCCGAAAATACCGATTTCGGCCCATTTTTGTCGGGTGGTATGAAAATCGCCCGAAAAGTGCAGATGAAATCGACGACCGCGAGATCCTTGTAGCATTCTTCTCCTAATTTTATGACTGTGTCTTGGGTTCCGTGTCGGATTTCAAACCCCAGCCATCGTCTGGCCCGAAAATACCGATTTCGGCCCATTTTTGTCGGGTGGTACGAAAATGGCCTGAAAAGTCCAGATGAAATCGACGACCGCGAGATCCTTGTAGCATTCTTCTCCAAAATTTATGACTGTGTCTCGGGTTCCGTGTCGGATTACAAACCCTAGCCATCGTCTGGCACAAAAATACCGATTTCGTCCCATTTTTGTCGGGTGGTACGAAAATCGCCCGAAAAGTGCAGATGAAATCGCGACCGCGAGATCCTTGTAGCATTCTTCTCCTTAATTTATGACTGTGTCTCGGGTTCCGTGTCGGATTTCAAACCCTAGCCATCGTCTGGCCCGAAAATACCGATTTCGTCCCATTTTTGTTGGGTGGTACGAAAATCTCCCGAAAAGTGCAGATGAAATCGACGATCGCGAGATCCTTGTAGCATTCTTCTCCTAAATTTATGACTGTGTCTCTGGTTTCGTGTCAGATTTCAAACCCTAGCCATCGTCTGGCCCAAAAAAACCGATTTCGGCCCATTTTTGTCGCGTGGTACGAAAATCGCCCGAAAAGTGCTGATGTAATCGACGACCGCGAAATCCTTTTAGCATTCTTCTCCTAAATTTATGACTGTGTCTCAGGTTCCGTGCCAGATTTCAAACCCTAGCCATCGACTGGCCCGAAAATACCGATTTCGACCCATTTTTGTCGGGTGGTACGAAAATCGCCCGAAAAGTGCAGATGAAATCGACGACCGCGAGATCCTTATAGCATTCTTCTCCAAAATTTATGACTATGTCTCAGGTTCCGTGTCGGATTTCAAACCCTAGCCATCGTGTGGCCCGAACATACCGATTTCGGCCCATTTTTGTCGGGTGGTACGAAAATCGCCCGAAAAGTGCAGATGAAATCGACAACCGCGAGATCCTTGTAGCATTCTTCTCCTTAATTAATGATTGTGTCTCGGGTTCCGTGTCGGATTTCAAACCCTAGCCATCGTCTGGCCCGAAAATACCGATTTCGGCCCATTTTTGTCGGGTGGTACGAAAATCGCCCGAAAAGTGCAGATGAAATCGACGACCGCGAGATTCTTGTAGCATTCTTCTCCTAAATTTATGACTGTGTCTCGGGGTTCGTGTCGGATTTTAAACCCTAGCCATCGTCTGGCCCATAAATACCGATTTCGGCCCATTTTTGTCGGGTGGTACGAAAATCGCCCGAAAAGTGCAGATGAAATCGACGACCGCGAGATCCTTGTAGCATTCTTCTCCTAAATTTATGACTGTGTCTCGGGTTCCGTGTCAGATTTCAAACCCTAGCCATCGTCTAGCCCGAAAATACCGATTTCGGCCCATTTTTGTCGGGTGGTATGAAAATCGCCCGAAAAGTTCAGATGAAATTGATGACCGCGAGATCCTTGTGGCATTCTTTTCCAAAATTTATGACTATGTCTCGGGTTCCGTGTCGGATTTCAAACCCTAGCTATCGTCTAGCCCGAAAATACCGATTTCGGCCCATTTTTGTTGGGTGGTACGAAAATCGCCCGAAAAGTGCAGATGAAATCGACGACCGCGAGATTCTTATAGCATTTTTCTCCTCAATTTATGACTGTGTCTCAGGTTCCATGTCGGATTTCAAACCCTAGCCATCGTCTGGCCCGAAAATACCGATTTCGGCCCATTTTTGTCGGGTGGTACGAAAATCGCCCGAAAAGTCCAGATGAAATCGAGGACCGCGAGATCCTTGTAGCATTCTTCTCCTAAATTTATGACTGTGTCTCGGGTTTCGTGTCGGATTTCAAACCCTAGCCATCGTCTGGCCCGAAAATACCGATTTCGGCCCATTTTTGTCGGGTGGTACGAAAATCGCCCGAAAAGTGCATATGAAATCGACGACCGCGAGATCCTTGTAGCATTCTTCTCCTAATTTTATGACTGTGTCTCGGGTTCCGTGTCGGATTTCAAACCCTAGCCATCGTCTGGCCCGAAAATACCGATTTCGGCCCATTTTTGTTGGGTGGTACGAAAATGGCCTGAAAAGTCCAGATGAAATCGACGACCACGAGATCCTTGTAGCATTCTTCTCCAAAATTTATGACTATGTCTCGCGTTCCGTGTCGGATTGCAAACCCTAGCCATCGTCTGGCCCAAAAATACCGATTTCGGCCCATTTTTGTCGGGTGGTACGAACATCGCCCGAAAAGTGTAGATGAAATCGACGACCGCGAGATCCTTATAGCATTCTTCTCCTAAATTTATGACTATTTCTCGGGTTCCGTGTCGGATTTCAAACCCTAGCCATCGTCTGGCCCGAAAATACCGATTTCGGCCCATTTTTGTTGGGTGGTACGAAAATCGCCCGAAAAGTGCAGATGAAATCGACGACCGCGAGATCCTTGTAGCATTCTTCTCCTAAATTTATGACTGTGTCTCGGGTTTCGTGTCGGATTTCAAACCCTAGCCATCGTCTGGCCCGAAAATACCGATTTCGACCCATTTTTGTCGGGTGGTACGAAAATCGCCCGAATAGTGCAGATGAAATCGACGACCGCGAAATCCTTGTAGCATTCTTCTCCTCAATTTATGACTGTGTCTCGGGTTCCGTGTCGGATTTCAAACCCTAGCTATCGTCTGGCCCGAAAATACCTATTTCGGCTAATTTTTGTCGGGTGGTACGAAAATCGCCCGAAAAGTGCAGATGAAATCGACGACCGCGAGATTCTTGTAGCATTCTTCTCCTAAATTTATGATTGTGTCTCGGGTTTCGTGTCAGATTTCAAACCCTAGCCATCGTTTGGCCCAAAAATACCGATTTCGGCCCATTTTTGTCGGGTGGTACGAAAACCGCCTGAAAAGTCCAGATTAAATCGACGATCGCGAGATCCTTGTAGCATTCTTCTCCTAAATTTATGATTGTGTCTCGGGTTCCGTGTCAAATTTCAAACCCTAGCCATCGTCTGGCTTGAAAATACCGATTTTGGCCCATTTTTGTCGGGTGGTACGAAAATCGCCCGAAAAGTGCAGATGAAATCGACGACCGCGAGATCCTTGTAGCATTCTTCTCCTAAATTTATGACTGTGTCTCGGGTTTCGTGTCGGATTTCAAACCCTAGCCATCGTCTGGCCCGAAAATACCGATGTCGGCCCATTTTTGTAGGGTGGTACGAAAATCGCCCGAAAAGTGCAGATGAAATCGACGACCGCGAGATCCTTATAGCATTCTTCTCCAAAATTTATGACTGTGTCTCAGGTTCTGCGTCAGATTTCAAACCCTAGCCAACGTGTGGCCCGAAAATACTGATTTCAGCCCATTTTTGTCGGGTGATACGAAAATCGCCCGAAAAGTGCAGATGAAATCGACGACCGCGAGATCCTTGTAGCATTCTTCTCCTAAATTTATGACTGTGTCTCGGGTTTCGTGTCGGATTTCAAACCCTAGCCATCGTCTGGCCCGAAAATACCGATTTCGGCCCAATTTTGTCGGGTGGTATGAAAATCGCCCGAAAAGTGCAGATGAAATCGACAACTGCGAGATCCTTGTAGCATTCTTCTCCTCAATTTATGACTGTGTCTCGGGTTCCGTGTCGGATTTAAAACCCCTAGCCATCGTCTGGACCGAAAATACCGATTTCGGCTAATTTTTGTCGGGTGGTACGAAAATCGCCCGAAAAGTGCAGATGAAATCGACGACCGCGAGATCCTTATAGCATTCTTCTCCAAAATTTATGACTGTGTCTCAGGTTCCGTGTCGGATTTCAAACCCAAGCCATCGTTTGGCTCGAAAATACCGATTTCGGCCCATTTTTGTCGGGTGGTACGAAAATCGCCCGAAAAGTGCAGATGAAGTCGCAACCGCAAGATCCTTGTAGCATTGTTCTCCTAATTTTATGACTGTGTCTTGGGTTCTGTGTCGGATTTCAAACCCTAGCCATCGTCTGGCTCGAAAATACCGATTTCAGCCCATTTTTGTCGGGTGGTACGAAAATGGCCTGAAAAGTCCAGATGAAATCGACGACCGCGAGATCCTTGTAGCATTCTTCTCCAAAATTTATGACTGTGTCTCGGGTTCCGTGTCAGATTGCAAACCCTAGCCATCGTCTGGCCTGAAAATACCGATTTCGTCCCATTTTTGTCGGGTGGTACGAAAATCGCACGAAAAGTGCAGATGAAATCGACGACCGCGAGATCCTTGTAGCATTCTTCTCGTTAATTTATGACTGTGTCTCAGGTTCCGTGTCGGATTTCAAACCCTAGCCATCGTCTGGCCCGAAAATACCGATTTCAGCCCATTTTTATCGGGTGGTACGAAAATCTCCCGAAAAGTGCAGATGAAATCAACGACCGCGAGATTCTTGTAGCATTCTTCTCCTAATTTATGACTGTGTCTCGGGTTTCGTTTTGGATTTCAAACCCTAGCCATCGTCTGGCCCAAAAATACCGATTTCGACCCATTTTTGTCGCGTGGTACGAAAATCGCCCGAAAAGTGCATATGAAATCGACGACCGCGAGATCCTTGTACCATTCTTGTCGTAAATTTATGACTGTCTCTCGGGTTCCGTGTCAGATTTCAAACCCTAGCCATCGTCTGGCCCGAAAATACCGATTTCGGCCCATTTTTGTCGGGTGGTACGAAAATCGCCCGAAAAGTCCAGATGAAATCGACGACCGCGAGATCCTTATAGCATTCTTCTCCTCAATTTATGACTGTGTCTCGGGTTCCGTGTAGGATTTCAAACCCTAGCCATCGTCTGGCCCGAAAATACCGATTTCGGCCCATTTTTGTCGGGTGGTACGAAAATCGCCTGAAAAGTGCAGATGAAATCGACGACCGCGAGATCCTTGTAGCATTCTTCTCCTAAATTTATGACTGTGTCTCGGGTTTCGTGTCGGATTTCAAACCCTAGCCATCGTCTGGCCCGAAAATACCGATTTCGGCCCATTTTTGTCGGGTGGTACGAAAATCGCCTGAAAAGTGCAGATGAAATCGACAACCGCGAGATCCTTGTAGCATTCTTCTCCTCAATTTATGAATGTGTCTCGGGTTCCGTGTCGGATTTAAAACCCCTAGCCATCGTCTGGACCGAAAATACCGATTTCGGCTAATTTTTGTCGGATGGTACGAAAATCGCCCGAAAAGTGCAGATGAAATCGACGACCGCGAGATTCTTGTAGCATTCTTCTCCTAAATTTATGACTGTGTCTCGGGTTTCGTGTCGGATTTCAAACCCAAGCCATCGTTTGGCCCGAAAATACCGATTTCGGCCCATTTTTGTCGGGTGGTACGAAAATCGCCCGAAAAGTGCAGATGAAATCGCAACCGCGAGATCCTTGTAGCATTGTTCTCCTAATTTTATGACTTTGTCTTGGGTTCTGTGTCGGATTTCAAACCCTAGCCAACGTCTGGCTCGAAAATACCGATTTCAGCCCATTTTTGTCGGGTGGTACGAAAATGGCCTGAAAAGTCCAGATGAAATCGACGACCGCGAGATCCTTGTAGCATTCTTCTCCAAAATTTATGACTGTGTCTCGGGTTCCGTGTCAGATTGCAAACCCTAGCCATCGTCTGGCCTGAAAATACCGATTTCGTCCCATTTTTGTC
>JBBPBP010000783.1:15091-30748 GCA_037974735.1 Cicer chorassanicum | reverse complement strand
AGCCATCGTCTGGCCCGAAAATACCGATTTCGGCCCATTTTTGTCGGGTGGTACGAAAATGGCCTGAAAAGTCCAGATGAAATCGACGACCGCGAGATCCTTGTAGCATTCTTCTCCAAAATTTATGACTGTGTCTCGGGTTTCGTGTCGGATTACAAACTCTAGCCATCGTCTGGCCCGAAAATACCGATTTCGTCCCATTTTTGTCGGGTGGTACGAAAATCGCCCGAAAAGTGCAAATGAAATCGCGACCGCGAGATCCTTGTAGCATTCTTCTCCTTAATTTATGACTGTGCCTCGGGTTCCGTGTCGGATTTCAAACCCTAGCCATCGTCTGGCCCGAAAATACCGATTTCGGCCCATTTTTGTCGGGTGGTACGAAAATCTCCCGAAAAGTGCAGATGAAATAGACGACCGCGAGATCCTTGTAGCATTCTTCTCCTAATTTTATGACTGTGTCTCAGGTTCTGTGTCGGATTTCAAACCATAGCCATCGTCTGGCCCGAAAATACTGATTTCGGCCCATTTTTGTCGGGTGGTACGAAAATCGCCCGAAAAGTGCAGATGAAATCGACGACCGCGAGATCCTTGTAGCATTCTTCTCCTAAATTTATGACTGTGTCTCGGGTTTCGTGTCGGATTTCAAACCCTAGCCATCGTCTGGCCCGAAAATACCGATTTCGGCCCAATTTTGTCGGGTGGTATGAAAATCGCCCGAAAAGTGCAGATGAAATCGACAACTGCGAGATCCTTGTAGCATTCTTCTCCTCAATTTATGACTGTGTCTCGGGTTCCGTGTCGGATTTAAAACCCCTAGCCATCGTCTGGACCGAAAATACCGATTTCGGCTAATTTTTGTCGGGTGGTACGAAAATCGCCCGAAAAGTGCAGATGAAATCGACGACCGCGAGATTCTTGTAGCATTCTTCTCCTAAATTTATGACTGTGTCTCGGGTTTCGTGTCGGATTTCAAACCCAAGCCATCGTTTGGCCCGAAAATACCGATTTCGGCCCATTTTTGTCAGGTGGTATGAAAATCGCCCGAATAGTGCAGATGAAATCGACGACCGCGAGATCCTTGTAGCATTCTTCTCCAAAATTTATGACTGTGTCTCGGGTTCCGTGTCGGATTACAAACCCTAGCCATCGTCTGGCCCAAAAATACCGATTTCGTCCCATTTTTGTCGGGTGGTACGAAAATCGCCCGAAAAGTGCAGATGAAATCGCGACCGCGAGATCCTTGTAGCATTCTTCTCCTTAATTTATGACTGTGTCTCGGGTTCCGTGTCGGATTTCAAACCCTAGCCATCGTCTGGCCCGAAAATACCGATTTCGGCCCATTTTTGTCGGGTGGTACGAAAATGGCCTGAAAAGTCCAGATGAAATCGACGACCGCGAGATCCTTGTAGCATTCTTCTCCAAAATTTATGACTGTGTCTCAAGTTCCGTGTCGGATTACAAACCCTAGCCATCGTCTGGCCCGAAAATACCGATTTCGTCCCATTTTTTGTTGGTGGTACGAAAATCGCCCGAAAAGTGCAGATGAAATCGCGACCGCGAGATCCTTGTAGCATTCTTCTCCTTAATTTATGACTGTGCCTCGGGTTCCGTGTCGGATTTCGAACCCTAGCCATCGTCTGGCCCGAAAATACCGATTTCGGCCCATTTTTGTCGGGTGGTACGAAAATCGCCCGAAAAGTGCAGATGAAATAGACGACCGCAAGATCCTTGTAGCATTCTTCTCCTAATTTTATGATTGTGTCTCGAGTTCCGTGTCGGATTTCAAACCCTAGCCATCGTCTGGCCCGAAAATACCGATTTCGGCCCAATTTGTCGAGTGGTACGAAAATCGCCCGAAAAGTGCAGATGAAATCGACGACCGCGAGATCCTTGTAGCATTCTTCTCCTCAATTTATGACTGTGTCTCGGGTTACGTGTCGGATTTAAAACCCTAGCCATCGTCTGGACCGAAAATACCGATTTCGGCTAATTTTTGTCGGGTGGTACGAAAATCGTTCGAAACGTGCAGATGAAATCGACGACCGCGAGATTCTTGTAGCATTCTTCTCCTAAATTTATGACTGTGTCTCGGGTTTCGTGTCGGATTTCAAACCGAAGCCATCGTTTGGCCCGAAAATACCGATTTCGACCCATTTTTGTCGGGTGGTACGAAAATCACCCGAAAAGTGCAGATGAAATCGCAACCGCGAGATCCTTGTAGCATTCTTCTCCTAATTTTATGACTGTGTCTCGGGTTTTGTGTCGGATTTCAAACCCTAGCCATCGTCTGGCCGAAAATATCGATTTCAGCCCATTTTTCTCTGGTGGTACGAAAATGGCCTGAAAAGTCCAGATGAAATCGACGACCGCGAGATCCTTGTAGCATTCTTCTCCAAAATTTATGACTGTGTCTCGGGTTCCGTGTCGGATTGCAAACCCTAGCCATCGTCTGGCCCGAAAATACCGATTTCGTCCCATTTTTGTCGGGTGGTACGAAAATCGCCCGAAAAGTGCAGATGAAATCGACGACCGCGAGATCCTTGTAGCATTCTTCTCCTAAATTTATGACTGTGTCTCGGGTTTCGTGTCGGATTTCAAACCCTAGCCATCGTCTGGCCCGAAAATACCGATTTCGGCCCATTTTTGTCGGGTGGTACGAAAATCGCCCGAAAAGTGCAGATGAAATCGACAACTGCGAGATCCTTGTAGCATTCTTCTCCTCAATTTATGACTGTGTCTCGGGTTACGTGTCGGATTTAAAACCCTAGCCATCGTCTGGACCGAAAATACCGATTTCGGCTAATTTTTGTCGGGTGGTACAAAAATCGTTCGAAACGTGCAGATGAAATCGACGACCGCGAGATTCTTGTAGCATTCTTCTCCTAAATTTATGACTGCGTCTCGGGTTTCGTGTCGGATTTCAAACCGAAGCCATCGTTTGGCCCGAAAATACCGATTTCGACCCATTTTTGTCGGGTGGTACGAAAATCACCCGAAAAGTGCAGATGAAATCGCAACCGCGAGATCCTTGTAGCATTCTTCTCCTAATTTTATTACTGTGTCTCGGGTTTTGTGTCGGATTTCAAACCCTAGCCATCGTCTGGCCGAAAATATCGATTTCAGCCCATTTTTCTCTGGTGGTACGAAAATGGCCTGAAAAGTCCAGATGAAATCGACGACCGCGAGATCCTTGTAGCATTCTTCTCCAAAATTTATGACTGTGTCTCGGGTTCCGTGTCGGATTGCAAACCCTAGCCATCGTCTGGCCCGAAAATACCGATTTCGTCCCATTTTTGTCGGGTGGTACGAAAATCGCCCGAAAAGTGCAGATGAAATCGACGACCGCGAAATCCTTGTAGCATTATTCTCCTAATTTTATGACTGTGTCTCGGGTTCTGTGTTGGATTTCAAACCCTAGCCATCGTCTGGCCCGAAAATACCGATTTTGGCCCATTTTTGTCGGGTGGTATGAAAATGGCCAGAAAAGTGCAGATGAAATCGACGACCGCGAGATCCTTGTAGTATTCTTCTCCAAAATTTATGACTGTGTCTCGGGTTCCGTGTTGGATTGCAAACCCTAGCCATCGTCTGGCCCGAAAATACCGATTTCGTCCCATTTTTGTCGGGTGGTACGAAAATCGCCCGAAAAGTGCAGATGAAATCGACGACCGCGAGATCCTTGTAGCATTCTTCTCCTCAATTTATGACTGTGTCTCGGGTTCCGTGTCGGATTTCAAACCCTAGCCATCGTCTGAACCGAAAATAGCGATTTCGGCCCATTTTTGTCGGGTGGTACGAAAATCGCCCGAAAAGTGCAGATGAAATCGACGACCGCGAGATCCTTGTAGCATTCTTCTCCTAAATTTATGACTGTGTCTCGGGTTTCGTGTCGGATTTCAAAACCTAGCCATCGTCTGGCCCGAAAATACCGATTTCGGCCCATTTTTGTCGGGTGGTACGAAAATCGCCCGAAAAGTGCAGATGAAATCGACAACCGCGAGATCCTTGTAGCATTCTTCTCCTCAATTTATGACTGTGTCTCGGGTTACGTGTCGGATTTAAAACCCTAGCCATCGTCTGGACCGAAAATACCGATTTCGGCTAATTTTTGTCGGGTGGTACGAAAATCTTTCGAAAAGTGCAGATGAAATCGACGACCGCGAGATTCTTGTAGCATTCTTCTCCTAAATTTATGACTGTGTCTCGGGTTTCGTGTCAGATTTCAAACCCAAGCCATCGTTTGGCCCGAAAATACCGATTTCGGCCCATTTTTGTCGGGTGGTACGAAAATCGCCCGAAAAGTGCAGATGAAATCGCAACCGCGAGATCCTTGTAGCATTATTCTCCTAATTTTATGACTGTGTCTCGGGTTTTGTGTCGGATTTCAAACCCTAGCCATCGTCTGGCCGAAAATATCGATTTCAGCCCATTTTTCTCGGGTGGTACGAAAATGGCCTGAAAAGTCCAGATGAAATCGACGACCGCGAGATCCTTGTAGCATTCTTCTCCAAAATTTATGACTGTGTCTCGGGTTCCGTGTCGGATTGCAAACCCTAGCCATCGTCTGGCCCGAAAATACCGATTTCGTCCCATTTTTGTCGGGTAGTACGAAAATCGCCCGAAAAGTGCAGATGAAATCGACGACCGCGAGATCCTTGTAGCATTCTTCTCCTTAATTTATGACTGTGTCTCGGGTTCTGTGTCGGATTTCAAACCCTAGCCATCGTCTGGCCCGAAAATACCGATTTCGGCCCATTTTTGTCGGGTGGTACGAAAATCGCCCGAAAAGTCCAGATGAAATCGACGACCGCGAGATCCTTGTAGCATTCTTCTCTTAAATTTATGACTGTGTCTCGGGTTCCGTGTCGGATTTCAAACCCTAACCATCGTCTGGCCCGAAAATACCGATTTCGGCCCATTTTTGTCGGGTGGTACGAAAATCGCCCGAAAAGTCCAGATGAAATCGAGGACCGCGAGATCCTTGTAGCATTCTTCTCCTAAATTTATGACTGTGTCTCGGGTTCCGTGTCAGATTTCAAACCCTAACCATCGTCTGGCCCGAAAATACCGATTTCGGCCCATTTTTGTCGGGTGGTACGAAAATCGCCCGAAAAGTGCAGATGAAATCGACGACCGCGAGATCCTTGTAGCATTCTTCTCCTAAATTTATGACTGTGTCTCGGGTTCCGTGTCAAATTTCAAACCCAAGCCATCGTCTGGCTTGAAAATACCGATTTCGGCCCATTTTTATCGGGTGGTACGAAAATCGCCCGAAAAGTGCAGATGAAATCGACGACCGCGAGATTCTTGTAGCATTCTTCTCCAAAATTTATGACTGTGTCTCGGGTTTTGTGTCGGATTTCAAACCCTAGCCATCGTCTGGCCCGAAAATACCGATTTCGGCCCATTTTTGTCGGGTGGTACGAAAATGGCTTGAAAAGTCCAGATGAAATCGACGACCGCGAGATCCTTGTAGCATTCTTCTCCAAAATTTATGACTGTGTCTCGGGTTCCGTGTCGGATTGCAAACCCTAGCCATCGTCTGGCCCGAAAATACCGATTTCGGCCCATTTTTGTCGGGTGGTATGAAAATCGCATGAAAAGTGCAGATGAAATCGACGACTGCGAGATCCTTGTAGCACTCTTCTCCTCAATTTCTGAATGTGTTTCGGGTTCCGTGTCGGATTTCAAACCCTAGCCATCGTCTGGCCCGAAAATACCGATTTCGTCTAATTTTTTTCGGGTGGTACAAAAATCGCCCGAAAAGTGCAGATGAAATCGACGACCGTTAGATCCTTGTAGCATTCTTCTCCTCAATTTATGACTGTGTCTCGGGTTCCGTGTCGGATTTCAAACCCTAGCCATCGTCTGGCCCGAAAATACCGATTTCGGCCCAATTTTGTCTGGTGGTATGAAAATCGCCCGAAAAGTGCAAATGAAATCGACGACCGCGAGATTCTTTTAGCATTCTTCTCCTAAATTTATGACTGTGTTTGAGTTTCGTGTCGGATTTCAAACCCTAGCCATCGTTTGGCCCGAAAATACCGATTTCGGCCCATTTTTGTCGGGTGGTACGAAAATCGCCCGAAAAGTGCAGATGAAATCGACGACCGCGAGATTCTTGTAGCATTCTTCTCCAAAATTTATGACTGTGTCTCGGGTTCCGTGTCGGATTGCAAACCCTAGCCATCGTCTGGCCCGAAAATACCGATTTCGTCCCATTTTTGTCGGGTGGTACGAAAATCGCCCGAAAAGTGCAGATGAAATCGACGACCGCGAGATCCTTGTAGCATTCTTCTCCTTAATTTATGACTGTGTCTCGGGTTCTGTGTCGGATTTCAAACCCTAGCCATCGTCTGGCCCGAAAATACCGATTTCAGCCCATTTTTATCGGGTGGTACGAAAATCTCCCCAAAAGTGCAGATGAAATCGACGACCGCGAGATTCTTGTAGCATTCTTCTCCTAAATTTATGACTGTGTCTCAGGTTTTGTTTTGGATTTCAAACCCTAGCCATCGTCTGGCCCAAAAATACCGATTTCGACCCATTTTTGTCGCGTGGTACGAAAATCGCCCGAAAAGTGCATATGAAATCAACGACCGCGAGATCCTTGTACCATTCTTCTCCTAAATTTATGACTGTCTCTCGGGTTCCGTGTCAGATTTCAAACCCTAGCCATCGTCTGGCCTGAAAATACCGATTTCAGCCCATTTTTGTCGGGTGGTACGAAAATCGCCCGAAAAGTGCATATGAAATCGACGACCGCGAGATCCTTGTAGCATTCTTCTCCTTAATTTATGACTGTGTCCCGGGTTCCGTGTCGGATTTCAAACCCTAGCCATCGTCTGGCCCGAAAATACCGATTTCGGCCCATTTTTGTCGGGTGGTACGAAAATCGCCCAAAAAGTGCAGATGAAATCGACGACCGCGAGATTCTTGTAGCATTCTTCTCCTAAATTTATGACTGTGTCTCGGGTTTCGTGTCGAATTTCAAACCCAAGCCATCGTTTCGCCCGAAAATACCGATTTCGGCCCATTTTTGTTGGGTGGTATGAAAATCGCCCGAAAAGTGCAGATGAAATCGACGACCGCGAGATCCTTGTAGCATTCTTCTCCTAATTTTATGACTGTGTCTTGGGTTCCGTGTCGGATTTCAAATTCCAGCCATTGTCTGGCCCGAAAATACCGATTTCGGCCCATTTTTGTCGGGTGGTACGAAAATGGCCCGAAAAGTCCAGATGAAATCGACGACCGCGAGATCCTTGTAGCATTCTTCTCCAAAATTTATGACTGTGTCTCGGGTTCCGTGTCGGATTACAAACCCTAGCCATCGTCTAACCCGAAAATACCGATTTCGGCCCATTTTTGTCGGGTGGTACGAAAATCGCCCGAAAAGTGCAGATGAAATCGACGACCGCGAGATACTTGTAGCATTCTTCTCAAAAATTTATGATTGTGTCTCGGGTTCCATGTCAGATTTCAAAGCCTAGCCATCGTATGGCCCGAAAATACCGATTTCAGCCCATTTTTTTCGGGTGGTACGAAAATCGCCCGAAAAGTGTAGATGAAATCGACGACCACGAGATCCTTGTAGCATTCTTCTCCTCAATTTATGACTGTGTCTCGAGTTCCGTGTCGGATTTAAAACCCTAGCCATCGTCTGGACCGGAAATACCGATTTCTGCTAATTTTTGTCTGGTGGTACGAAAATCGCCCGAAAAGTGCATATGAAATCGAAGACCGCGAGATTCTTGTAGCATTCTTCTCCTTAATTTATGACTGTGTCTCGGGTTTCGTGTCGGATTTAAACTCTAGCCATTGTTTGGCCCGAAAATACCGATTTCGGCCCATTTTTGTCGGATGGCACGAAAATCGCCCGAAAAGTGCAGATGAAATCGACGACCGCGTGATTCTTGTAGCATTCTTCTCCTAAATTTATGATTGTGTCTCGGGTTTCGTGTCGGATTTCAAACCCAAGCCATCGTTTGGCCCGAAAATACCGATTTCGGCCCATTTTTGTCGGGTGGTATGAAAATCGCCCGAAAAGTGCAGATGAAATCGACGACCGCGAGATTCTTGTAGCATTCTTCTCCTAAATTTATGATTGTGTCTCGGGTTTCGTGTCGGATTTCAAACCCAAGCCATCGTTTGGCCCGAAAATACCGATTTCGGCCCATTTTTGTCGGGTGGTATGAAAATCGCCCGAAAAGTGCAGATGAAATCGACGACCGCGAGATCCTTGAAGCATTCTTCTCCTAATTTTATGACTGTGTCTCGGGTTCCGTGTCGGATTTCAAACCCCAGCCATCGTCTGGCCCAAAAATACCGATTTCGGCCCATTTTTGTCGGGTGGTACGAAAATGGCCTGAAAAGTCCAGATGAAATCGACGACCGCGAGATCCTTGTAGCATTCTTCTCCAAAATTTATGACTGTGTCTCGGGTTCCGTGTCGGATTACAAACCCTAGCCATCGTCTGGCCCAAAAATACCGATTTCGTCCTATTTTTGTCGGGTGGTACGAAAATCGCCCGAAAAGTGCAGATGAAATCGCGACCGCGAGATCCTTGTAGCATTCTTCTCCTTAATTTATGACTGTGTCTCGGGTTCCGTGTCGGATTTCAAACCCTAGCCATCGTCTAACCCGAAAATACCGATTTCGGCCCATTTTTGTCGGGTGGTACGAAAATGGCCCGAAAAGTCCAGATGAAATCGACGACCGCGAGATCCTTGTAGCATTCTTCTCCAAAATTTATGACTGTGTCTCGGGTTCCGTGTCGGATTTCAAACCCTAGCCATCGTCTGGCTCGAAAATACCGATTTGGGCCCATTTTTGTCGGGTGGTACGAAAATCGCCCGAAAAGTGCAGATGAAATCGACGACCGCGAGATTCTTGTTTCATTCTTCTCCTAAATTTATGACTGTGTCTCGGGTTTCGTGTCGGATTTCAAACCCTAGCCATCGTCTGGCCCAAAAATACCGATTTCGGCCCATTTTTGTCGGGTGGTATGAAAATCGCCCGAAAAGTGCAGATGAAATCGACGATCGCGAGATCCTTTTAGCATTCTTCTCCTAAATTTATGACTGTGTCTCGGGTTCCGTGTCAGATTTCAAACCCTAGCCATCGTCTGGCCCGAAAATACTGATTTCGGTCCATTTTTGTCGGGTGGTACGAAAATCGCTCGAAAAGTCCAGATGAAATCGATTACCGCAAGATCCTTGTAGCATTCTTCTCCTAAATTTATGACTGTGTCTCGGGTTCTGTGTCAGATTGCAAACCCTAGCCATCGTCTGGCCCGAAAATACCGATTTCGGCCCATTTTTGTCGGGTGGTACGAAAATCGCCCGAAAAGTGCAGATGAAATCGACGACCGCGAGATTCTTGTAGCATTCTTCTCCTAAATTTATGACTGTGTCTCGGGTTTCGTGTCGGATTTCAAACCCTAGCCATCGTCTGGCCCGAAAAATACCGATTTCGGCCCATTTTTGTCGGGTGGTACGAAAATCGCCCGAAAAGTGCAGATGAAATCGACAACCGCGAGATCCTTGTAGCATTCTTCTCCTCAATTTATGACTATGTCTCGGGTTCCGTGTCGGATTTCAAACCCTAGCCATCATCTGGGCCAAAAATACCGATTTCAGCTAATATTTGTCGGGTGGTACGAAAATCGCCCGAAAAGTGCAGATGAAATCGACGACCGCGAGATCCATGTAGCATTCTTCTCCTAAATTTATGACTGTGTCTCGGGTTCCGTGTCAGATTTCAAACCCTAGCCATCGTCTGGCCCGAAAATACTGATTTCGGCCCATTTTTGTCGGGTGGTACGAAAATCGCCCGAAAAGTGCAGATGAAATCGACGACCGCGAGATCCTTGTAGCATTCTTCTCCTAAATTTATGAATGTGTCTCGGGTTTCGTGTCGGATTTCAAACCCTAGCCATCGTCTGGCCCGAAAATACCGATTTCGGTCCATTTTTGTCGAGTGGTACGAAAATCGCCCGAAAAGTGCAGATGAAATCGACGACCGCGAGATACTTGTAGCATTCTTCTCAAAAATTTATGATTGTGTCTCGGGTTCCATGTCGGATTTCAAAGCCTAGCCATCGTATGGCCCGAAAATACCGATTTCAGCCCATTTTTTTCGAGTGGTACGAAAATCGCCCGAAAAGTGTAGATGAAATCGACGACCACGAGATCCTTGTAGCATTCTTCTCCTCAATTTATGACTGTGTCTCGAGTTCCGTGTCGGATTTAAAACCCTAGCCATCGTCTGGACCGAAAATACCGATTTCTTCTAATTTTTGTCGGGTGGTACGAAAATCGCCCGAAAAGTGCAGATGAAATCGAAGACCGCGAGATTCTTGTAGCATTCTTTTCCTTAATTTATGACTGTGTCTCGGGTTTCGTGTCTGATTTAAACCCTAGCCATTGTTTGGCCCGAAAATACCGATTTCGGCCTATTTTTGTCGGATGGCACGAAAATCGCCCGAAAAGTGCAGATGAAATCGACGACCGCGAGATTCTTGTAGCATTCTTCTCCTAAATTTATGATTGTGTCTCGGGTTTCGTGTCGGATTTCAAACCCAAGCCATCGTTTGGCCCGAAAATACCGATTTCGGCCCATTTTTGTCGGGTGGTATGAAAATCGCCCGAAAAGTGCAGATGAAATCGACGACCGCGAGATTCTTGTAGCATTCTTCTCCTAATTTTATGACTGTGTCTCGGGTTCCGTGTCGGATTTCAAACCCCAGCCATCGTCTGGCCCGAAAATACCGATTTCGGCCCATTTTTGTCGGGTGGTACGAAAATGGCCTGAAAAGTCCAGATGAAATCGACGACCGCGAGATCCTTGTAGCATTCTTCTCAAAAATTTATGATTGTGTCTCGGGTTCCGTGTCAGATTTCAAAGCCTAGCCATCGTATGGCCCGAAAATACCGATTTCAGCCCATTTTTTTCGGGTGGTACGAAAATCGCCCGAAAAGTGTAGATGAAATCGACGACCACGAGATCCTTGTAGCATTCTTCTCCTCAATTTATGACTGTGTCTCGAGTTCCGTGTCGGATTTAAAACCCTAGCCATCGTCTGGACCGGAAATACCGATTTCTGCTAATTTTTGTCTGGTGGTACGAAAATCGCCCGAAAAGTGCATATGAAATCGAAGACCGCGAGATTCTTGTAGCATTCTTCTCCTTAATTTATGACTGTGTCTCGGGTTTCGTGTCGGATTTAAACTCTAGCCATTGTTTGGCCCGAAAATACCGATTTCGGCCCATTTTTGTCGGATGGCACGAAAATCGCCCGAAAAGTGCAGATGAAATCGACGACCGCGTGATTCTTGTAGCATTCTTCTCCTAAATTTATGATTGTGTCTCGGGTTTCGTGTCGGATTTCAAACCCAAGCCATCGTTTGGCCCGAAAATACCGATTTCGGCCCATTTTTGTCGGGTGGTATGAAAATCGCCCGAAAAGTGCAGATGAAATCGACGACCGCGAGATTCTTGTAGCATTCTTCTCCTAATTTTATGACTGTGTCTCGGGTTCCGTGTCGGATTTCAAACCCCAGCCATCGTCTGGCCCGAAAATACCGATTTCGGCCCATTTTTGTCGGGTGGTACGAAAATGGCCTGAAAAGTCCAGATGAAATCGACGACCGCGAGATCCTTGTAGCATTCTTCTCCAAAATTTATGACTGTGTCTCGGGTTCCGTGTCGGATTACAAACCCTAGCCATCGTCTGGCCCAAAAATACCGATTTCGTCCCATTTTTGTCGGGTGGTATGAAAATCGCCTGAAAAGTGCAGATGAAATCGCGACCGCGAGATCCTTGTAGCATTCTTCTCCTTAATTTATGACTGTGCCTCGGGTTCCGTGTCGGATTTCAAACCCTAGCCATCGTCTGGCCCGAAAATACCGATTTCGGCCCATTTTTGTCGGGTGGTACGAAAATCTCCCGAAAAGTGCAGATGAAATAGACGACCGCGAGATCCTTGTAGCATTCTTCTCCTAATTTTATGACTGTGTCTCAGGTTCTGTGTCGGATTTCAAACCATAGCCATCGTCTGGCCCGAAAATACTGATTTCGGCCCATTTTTGTCGGGTGGTACGACAATCGCCCGAAAAGTGCAGATGAAATCGACGACCGCGAGATCCTTGTAGCATTCTTCTCCTAAATTTATGACTGTGTCTCGGGTTTCGTGTCGGATTTCAAACCCTAGCCATCGTCTGGCCCGAAAATACCGATTTCGGCCCATTTTTGTCGGGTGGTACGAAAATCGCCTGAAAAGTGCAGATGAAATCGACAACCGCGAGATCCTTGTAGCATTCTTCTCCTCAATTTATGACTGTGTCTCGGGTTACGTGTCGGATTTAAAACCCTAGCCATCGTCTGGACCGAAAATACCGATTTCGGCTAATTTTTGTCGGGTGGTACGAAAATCGTTCGAAACGTGCAGATGAAATCGACGACCGCGAGATTCTTGTAGCATTCTTCTCCTAAATTTATGACTGTGTCTCGGGTTTCGTGTCGGATTTCAAACCGAAGCCATCGTTTGGCCCGAAAATACCGATTTCGACCCATTTTTGTCGGGTGGTACGAAAATCACCCGAAAAGTGCAGATGAAATCGCAACCGCGAGATCCTTGTAGCATTCTTCTCCTAATTTTATGACTGTGTCTCGGGTTTTGTGTCGGATTTCAAACCCTAGCCATCGTCTGGCCGAAAATATCGATTTCAGCCCATTTTTCTCTGGTGGTACGAAAATGGCCTGAAAAGTCCAGATGAAATCGACGACCGCGAGATCCTTGTAGCATTCTTCTCCAAAATTTATGACTGTGTCTCGGGTTCCGTGTCGGATTGCAAACCCTAGCCATCGTCTGGCCCGAAAATACCGATTTCGTCCCATTTTTGTCGGGTGGTACGAAAATCGCCCGAAAAGTGCAGATGAAATCGACGACCGCGAGATCCTTGTAGCATTCTTCTCCTAAATTTATGACTGTGTCTCGGGTTCCGTGTCGGATTTCAAACCCTAGCAATCGACTGGCCCGAAAATACCGATTTCGGCCCATTTTTGTCGGGTGGTACGAAAATCGCCCGAAAAGTGCAGATGAAATCGACGACCGCGAGATCCTTGTAGCATTCTTCTCCTAAATTTATGACTGTGTCTCGGGTTCCGTGTCAAATTTCAAACCGTAGCCATCGTCTGGCCCGAAAATACCGATTTCGGCCCATTTTTGTCGGGTGGTACGAAAATCTCCCGAAAAGTGCAGATGAAATCGACGACCGCGAGATTCTTGTAGCATTCTTCTCCTAAATTTATGACTGTGTCTCGGGTTTCGTGTCGGATTTCAAACTGTAGCCATCGTGTGGCCCGAAAATACCGATTTCGGCCCATTTTTGTCGGGTGGTACGAAAATCGCCCGAAAAGTGCAGATGAAATCGACGACCGCGAGATTCTTGTAGCATTCTTCTCCTAAATTTATGACTGTGTCTCGGGTTTCGTGTCAGATTTAAAACCCCTGCCATCGTTTGGCCCGAAAATACCGATTTCGGCCCATTTTTGTCGGGTGGTACGAAAATCGCCCGAAAAGTGCAGATGAAATCGACGACCGCGAGATTCTTGTAGCATTCTTCTCCTAAATTTATGACTGTGTCTCGGGTTCCGTGTCAGATTTCAAACCCTAGCCATCGTCTGGCCCGAAAATACCGATTTCGGCCCATTTTTGTCGGGTGGTACGAAAATCGCCTGAAAAGTGCAGATGAAATCGACGACCGCGAGATCCTTGTAGCATTCTTCTCCTAAATTTATGACTGTGTCTCGGGTTTCGTGTCGGATTTCAAACCCTAGCCATCGTCTGGCCCGAAAATACCGATTTCGGCCCATTTTTGTCGGGTGGTACGAAAATCGCCCGAAAAGTCTAGATGAAATCGACGACCGCGAGATCCTTGTAGCATTCTTCTCCAAAATTTATGACTGTGTCTCGGGTTCCGTGTCGGTTTTCAAACCCTAGCCATCGTCTGGCCCGAAAATACCGATTTCGGCCTATTTTTGTCGGGTGGTACGAAAATCGCCCGAAAAGTGCCGATGAAATCGACGACCGCAAGATCCTTTTTGCATTCTTCTCCACAGTTTATGACTGTGTCTCGGGTTCCGTGTCGGATTTCAAACCCTAGCCATCGTCTGGCCCGAAAATACCGATTTCGGCCCATTTTTGTCGGGTGGTACGAAAATAGCCCAAAAAGTGCAGATGAAAACGACGACCGCGAGATCCTTGTAGCATTCTTCTCATAAATTTATGAATGTGTCTCGGGTTTCGTGTCGGATTTCAAACCTTAGCCATCGTCTGGCCCGAAAATACCGATTTCGGCCCATTTTTGTCGGGTGGTACGAAAATCGCCCGAAAAGTGCAGATGAAATCGACGACCGCGAGATACTTGTAGCATTCTTCTCAAAAATTTATGATTGTGTCTCGGGTTCCATGTCGGATTTCAAAGCCTAGCCATCGTATGGCCCGAAAATACCGATTTCAGCCCATTTTTTTCGGGTGGTACGAAAATCGCCCGAAAAGTGTAGATGAAATCGACGACCACGAGATCCTTGTAGCATTCTTCTCCTCAATTTATGACTGTGTCTCGAGTTCCGTGTCGGATTTAAAACCCTAGCCATCGTCTGGACCGAAAATACCGATTTCTGCTAATTTTTGTCGGGTGGTACGAAAATCGCCCGAAAAGTGCAGATGAAATCGAAGACCGCGAGATTCTTGTAGCATTCTTCTCCTTAATTTATGACTGTGTCTCGGGTTTCGTGTCGGATTTAAACCCTAGCCATTGTTTGGCCCGAAAATACCGATTTCGGCCCATTTTTGTCGGATGGCACGAAAATCGCCCGAAAAGTGCAGATGAAATCGACGACCGCGAGATTCTTGTAGCATTCTTCTCCTAAATTTATGATTGTGTCTCGGGTTTCGTGTCGGATTTCAAACCCAAGCCATCGTTTGGCCCGAAAATACCGATTTCGGCCCATTTTTGTCGGGTGGTACGAAAATCGCCCGAAAAGTGCAGATGAAATCGCAACCGCGAGATCCTTGTAGCATTCTTCTCCTAATTTTATGACTGTGTCTCGGGTTCCGTGTCGGATTGCAAACCCTAGCCATCGTCTGGCCCGAAAATACCGATTTCGTCCCATTTTTGTCGGGTGGTACGAAAATCGCCCGAAAAGTGCAGATGAAATCGACGACCGCGAGATCCTTGTAGCATTCTTCTCCTTAATTTATGACTGTGTCTCGGGTTCTGTGTCGGATTTCAAACCCTAGCCATCGTCTGGCCCGAAAATACCGATTTGAGCCCATTTTTATCGGGTGGTACGAAAATCTCCCGAAAAGTGCAGATGAAATCGGTGACCGCGAGATTCTTGTAGCATTCTTCTCCTAAATTTATGACTGTGTCTCGGGTTTTGTTTTCGATTTCAAACCCTAGCCATCGTCTGGCCCAAAAATACCGATTTCGACCCATTTTTGTCGCGTGGTACGAAAATCGCCCGAAAAGTGCATATGAAATCGACGACCGCGAGATCCTTGTACCATTCTTCTCCTAAATTTATGACTGTCTCTCGGGTTCCGTGTCAGATTTCAAACCCTAGCCATCGTCTGGCCTGAAAATACCGA
>JBBPBP010000782.1:369559-380971 GCA_037974735.1 Cicer chorassanicum | reverse complement strand
CGATTTCGGCCCATTTTTGTTGGGTGGTACGAAAATCGCCCGAAAAGAGCAGATGAAATCGACGACCGCGAGATCCTTGTAGCATTCTTCTCCTAAATTTATGATTGTGTCTCGGGTTTTGTGTCGGATTTCAAACCCTAGCCATCGTCTGGCCCGAAAATACCGATTTTGGCCCATTTTTGTCGGGTGGTACGAAAATCGCCTGAAAAGTGCAGATGAAATCGACGCCCGCGAGATCCTTATAGCATTCTTCTCCTCAATTTATGACTGTGTCTCGGGTTCCGTGTAGGATTTCAAACCCTAGCCATCGTCTGGCCCGAAAATACCGATTTCGGCCCATTTTTGTTGGGTGGTACGAAAATCGCCCGAAAAGTGCAGATGAAATCGACGACCGCGAGATCCTTGTAGCATTCTTCTCCTAAATTTATGACTGTGTCTCGGGTTCCGTGTAGGATTTCAAACCCTAGCCATCGTCTGGCCCGAAAATACCGATTTCGGCCCATTTTTGTTGGGTGGTACGAAAATCGCCCGAAAAGTGCAGATGAAATCGACGACCGCGAGATCCTTGTAGCATTCTTCTCCTAAATTTATGATTGTGTCTCAGGTTCCGTGTCAGATTTCAAACCCTAGCCATCGCCTGGCCCGAAAATACCGATTTCGGCCCATTTTTGTTGGGTGGTACGAAAATCGCCCGAAAAGTCCAGATGAAATCGATGACTGCGAGATCCTTGTGGCATTCTTCTCCAAAATTTATGAATGTGTCTCGGGTTCCGTGTCGGATTTCAAACCCTAGTCATCGTCTGGCCCGAAAATACCGATCTCGGCCCATTTTTGTCTAGTGGTACGAAAATCGCCCGAAAAGTCCAAATGAAATCACCAACCGCGAGATCCTTGTAGCATTCTTCTCTTAAATTTATGACTGTGTCTCAGGTTCCGTGTCGGATTTCAAATCCTAGCCATCGTCTGGCCCGAAAATACCGATTTCGGCCCGTTTTTGTCGGGTGGTACGAAAATCGCCCGAAAAGTCCAGATGAAATTGACGACCGCGAGATCCTTGTAGCATTCTTCTCCTAAATTTATGACTGTGACTCGGGTTCCATGTCAAATTCCAAACCCTAGCCATCGTTTGGCCCGAAAATACCAATTTCGGCACATTTTTGTCGGGTGGTACGAAAATCGCCCGAAAAGTCCAGATGAAATCGACGACCGCGAGATCCTTGTAGCATTCTTCTCCTCAATTTATGACTGTGTCTCGGGTTCCGTGTCAGATTTCAAACCCTAGCCATCTTCTGGCCCGAAAATACCGATTTCGGCCCATTTTTGTCGGGTGGTACAAAAATCGCCCGAGAAGTCCAGATGAAATCACCGACCGCAAGATCCTTTTAGCATTCTTCTCTAAAATATATGACTGTGTCTCGGGTTCCGTGTCAGATTTCAAACCCTAGCCATCGCCTGGCCCGAAAATACCGATTTCGGCCCATTTTTGTTGGGTGGTACGAAAATCGCCCGAAAAGTCCAGATGAAATCGACGACCGCGAGATCCTTGTAGCATTCTTCTCCTAAATTTATGACTGTGTCTCGGGTTCCGTGTCGGATTTCAAACCCTAGCCATCGTTTGGCCCGAAAATACCAATTTCGGCACGTTTTTGTCGGGTGGTACGAAAATCGTCCGAAAAGTCCAGATGAAATTACCGACCGCGAGATCCTTGTAGCATTCTTCTCTTAAATTTATGACTGTGTCTCGAGTTCCGTGTCGGATTTCAAACCCTAGCCATCGTCTGGCCCGAAAATACCGATCTCGGCCCATTTTTGTCAGGTGGTACGAAAATCGCCCGAAAAGTCCAGATGAAATCACCGACCGCGAGATCCTTGTAGCATTCTTCTCTTAAATTTATGACTGTGTCTCGCGTTCCGTGTCAGATTTCAAACCCTAGCCATCGCCTGGCCCGAAAATACTGATTTCGGCCCATTTTTGTTGGGTGGTACGAAAATCGCCCGAAAAGTCCAGATGAAATCGACGACCGCGAGATCCTTGTAGCATTCTTCTCCTAAATTTATGACTGTGTCTCGGGTTCCGTGTCGGATTTCAAACCCTAGCCATCGTTTGGCCCGAAAATACCGATTTCGGCCCATTTTTGTCGGGAGGAAGGAAAATCGCCCGAAAATGTCCAGATAAAATCGACGACCGCGAGATCCTTGTAGCATTCTTCTCCTAAATTTATGACTGTGTCTCGGGTTCCGTGTCGGATTTCAAACCCTAGCCATCGTCTGGCCCGAAAATACCGATTTCGGCCCATTTTTGTCGTGTGGTACGAAAATCGCCCGAAAAGTCCAGATGAAATCGACGACCGCGAGATCCTTGTAGCATTCTTCTCCTAAATTTATGACTGTGTCTCGGGTTCCGTGTCGGATTTCAAACCCTAGCCATCGTCTGGCCCGAAAGTACCTATTTCGGCCTATTTTTGTCGGAGGTACGAAAATCGCACGAAAAGTCCAGATGAAATCGACGACCGCGAGATCCTTGTAGCATTCTTCTCCTAAATTTATGACTGTGTCTCGGGTTCCGTGTCGGATTTCAAACCCTAGCAATCGTCTGGCCCGAAAATACCGATTTCGGCCCATTTTTGTCGGGTGGTACGAAAATCGCCCGAAAAGTCCAGATGAAATCACCGACCGCGAGATCCTTGTAGCATTCTTCTCTTAAATTTATGACTGTGTCTCGGGTTCCGTGTCAGATTTCAAATCATAGCCATCGTCTGGCCCGAAAATACCGATTTCGGCCCATTTTTGTCGGGTGGTACGAAAATCGCCCGAAAAGTGCAGATGAAATCGACGACCGCGAGATCCTTGTAGCATTCTTCTCCTAAATTTATGACTGTGTCTCAGGTTCCGTGTCAGATTTCAAACCCTAGCCATCGCTTGGCCCGAAAATACCGATTTCGGCCCATTTTTGTCGGGTGGTACGAAAATCGCCTGAAAAGTCCAGATGAAATCGACGACCGCGAGATCCTTGTAGCATTCTTCTCCTAAATTTATGACTGTGTCTCGGGTTCCGTGTAGGATTTCAAACCCTAGCCATCGTCTGGCCCGAAAATACCGATTTCGGCCCATTTTTGTTGGGTGGTACGAAAATCGCCCGAAAAGTGCAGATGAAATCGACGACCGCGAGATCCTTGTAGCATTCTTCTCCTAAATTTATGATTGTGTCTCAGGTTCCGTGTCAGATTTCAAACCCTAGCCATCGCCTGGCCCGAAAATACCGATTTCGGCCCATTTTTGTTGGGTGGTACGAAAATCGCCCGAAAAGTCCAGATGAAATCGATGACTGCGAGATCCTTGTGGCATTCTTCTCCAAAATTTATGAATGTGTCTCGGGTTCCGTGTCGGATTTCAAACCCTAGTCATCGTCTGGCCCGAAAATACCGATCTCGGCCCATTTTTGTCTAGTGGTACGAAAATCGCCCGAAAAGTCCAAATGAAATCACCAACCGCGAGATCCTTGTAGCATTCTTCTCTTAAATTTATGACTGTGTCTCAGGTTCCGTGTCGGATTTCAAATCCTAGCCATCGTCTGGCCCGAAAATACCGATTTCGGCCCGTTTT
This sequence comes from Cicer chorassanicum, assembly GCA_037974735.1. Taxonomy (NCBI): domain Eukaryota; kingdom Viridiplantae; phylum Streptophyta; class Magnoliopsida; order Fabales; family Fabaceae; genus Cicer; species Cicer chorassanicum. The sequence goes on along the minus strand of JBBPBP010000782.1, from coordinate 377,368 downwards.
TGTCGGGTGGTACGAAAATCGCCCGAAAAGTCCAGATGAAATTGACGACCGCGAGATCCTTGTAGCATTCTTCTCCTAAATTTATGACTGTGACTCGGGTTCCATGTCAAATTCCAAACCCTAGCCATCGTTTGGCCCGAAAATACCAATTTCGGCACATTTTTGTCGGGTGGTACGAAAATCGCCCGAAAAGTCCAGATGAAATCGACGACCGCGAGATCCTTGTAGCATTCTTCTCCTCAATTTATGACTGTGTCTCGGGTTCCGTGTCAGATTTCAAACCCTAGCCATCTTCTGGCCCGAAAATACCGATTTCGGCCCATTTTTGTCGGGTGGTACAAAAATCGCCCGAGAAGTCCAGATGAAATCACCGACCGCAAGATCCTTTTAGCATTCTTCTCTAAAATATATGACTGTGTCTCGGGTTCCGTGTCAGATTTCAAACCCTAGCCATCGCCTGGCCCGAAAATACCGATTTCGGCCCATTTTTGTTGGGTGGTACGAAAATCGCCCGAAAAGTCCAGATGAAATCGACGACCGCGAGATCCTTGTAGCATTCTTCTCCTAAATTTATGACTGTGTCTCGGGTTCCGTGTCGGATTTCAAACCCTAGCCATCGTTTGGCCCGAAAATACCAATTTCGGCACATTTTTGTCGGGTGGTACGAAAATCGCCCGAAAAGTGCAGATGAAATCGACGACCGCGAGATTCTTGTAGCATTCTTCTCCTAAATTTATGATTGTGTCTCAGGTTCCGTGTCAGATTTCAAACCCTAGCCATCGCCTGGCCTGAAAATACCGATTTCGGCCCATTTTTGTTGGGTGGTACGAAAATCGCCCGAAAAGTCCAGATGAAATCGATGACTGCGAGATCCTTGTGGCATTCTTCTCCAAAATTTATGAGTGTGTCTCGGGTTCCGTGTCGGATTTCAAACCCTAGCAATCGTCTGGCCCGAAAATACCGATTTCGGCCCATTTTTGTCGGGTGGTACGAAAATCGCCCGAAAAGTCCAGATGAAATCACCGACCGCGAGATCCTTGTAGCATTCTTCTCTTAAATTTATGACTGTGTCTCGGGTTCCGTGTCAGATTTCAAACCTTAGCCATCGCCTGGCCTGAAAATACCGATTTCGGCCCATTTTTGTTGGGTGGTACGAAAATCGCCCGAAAAGTCCACATGAAATCGACGATCGCGAGATCCTTGTAGCATTCTTCTCCTAAATTTATGATTGTGTCTCAGGTTCCGTGTCAGATTTCAAACCCTAGCCATTGCTTGGCCCGAAAATACCGATTTCGGCCCATTTTTGTCGGGTGGTACGAAAATCGCCCAAAAAGTGCAGATGAAATCGACGACTGCGAGATCTTTATAGCATTCTTCTCCTCAATTTATGACTGTGTCTCGGGTTCCATGTCGAATTTCAAACCCTAGTCATCGTCTGGCCCGAAAATACCGATTTCGGCCCATTTTTGTCGGGTGGTACGAAAATCGACCGAAAAGTCCAGATGAAATCACCGACCGCGAGATCCTTGTAGCATTCTTCTCTTAAATTTATGACTGTGTCTCGGGTTCCGTGTCAGATTTCAAACCCTAGCCATCTTCTGGCCCGAAAATACCGATTTCGGCCCATTTTTGTCGGGTGGTACGAAAATCGCCCGAAAAGTCCTGATGAAATCACCGACCGCGAGATCCTTGTAGCATTCTTCTCTTAAATTTATGACTGTGTCTCGGATTCCGTGTCAGATTTGAAACCCTAGCCATCGCCTGGCCCGAAAATACCGATTTCGGCCCATTTTTGTTGGGTGGTACGAAAATCGCCCGAAAAGTCCAGATGAAATCGACGACCGCGAGATCCTTGTAGCATTCTTCTCCTAAATTTATGACTGTGTCTCGGGTTCCATGTCGGATTTCAAACCCTAGCCATCGTCTGGCCCGAAAATACCAATTTCGGCCCATTTTTGTCGGGTGGTACGAAAATCGCCTGAAAAGTCCAGATGAAATCGACGACCGCGAGATCCTTGTAGCATTCTTCTCCTAAATTTATGACTGTGTCTCGGGTTCCGTGTCGGATTTCAAACCCTAGCCATCGTCTGGCCCGAAAATACCAATTTCGGCCCATTTTTGTCGGGTGGTACGAAAATCGCCCGAAAAGTCCAGATGAAATTACCGACCGCGAGATCCTTGTAGCATTCTTCTCTTAAATTTATGATTGTGTCTCGGGTTCCGTGTCGGATTTCAAACCCTAGCCATCTTCTGGCCCGAAAATACCGATTTCGGCCCATTTTTGTCGGGTGGTACGAAAATCGCCCGAAAAGTGCAGATGAAATCGACGACCGCGAGATCCTTGTAGCATTCTTCTCCTAAATTTATGATTGTGTCTCAGGTTCCGTGTCAGATTTCAAACCCTAGCCATCGCCTGGCCCGAAAATACCGATTTCGGCCCATTTTTGTTGGGTGGTACGAAAATCGCCCGAAAAGTCCAGATGAAATCGATGACTGCGAGATCCTTGTGGCATTCTTCTCCAAAATTTATGAATGTGTCTCGGGTTCCGTGTCGGATTTCAAACCCTAGTCATCGTCTGGCCCGAAAATACCGATCTCGGCCCATTTTTGTCTAGTGGTACGAAAATCGCCCGAAAAGTCCAGATGAAATCGACGACCGCGAGATCCTTGTAGCATTCTTCTCCTAAATTAATGACTGTGTCTCGGGTTCCGTGTCGGATTTCAAACCCTAGCGATCGTTTGGCCCGAAAATACCGATTTCGGCCCATTTTTGTCGGGTGGTACGAAAATCGCCCGAAAAGTCCAAATGAAATCACCGACCACGAGATCCTTGTAGCATTCTCTTCTTAAATTTATGACAGTGTCTCGGGTTCCGTGTCGTATTTCAAACCCTAGCCATCGTCTGGCCCGAAAATACCGATTTCGGCCCATTTTTGTCGGGTGGTACGAAAATCGCCCGAAAAGTGCAGATTAAATCGACAACCGCGAGATCCTTGTAGCATTCTTCTCCTAAATTTATGATTGTGTCTCAGGTTCCGTGTCAGATTTCAAACCCTAGCCATCGCCTGGCCCGAAAATACCGATTTCGGCCCATTTTTGTTGGGTGGTACGAAAATCGCCCGAAAAGTCCAGATGAAATCGATGACTGCGAGATCCTTGTGGCATTCTTCTCCAAAATTTATGACTGTGTCTCGGGTTCCGTGTCGGATTTCAAACCCTAGCCATCGTCTGGCCCGAAAATACTGATTTCGGCCCATTTTTGTCGGGTGGTACGAAAATCGCCCAAAAAGTGCAGATGAAATCGACGACCGCGAGATCCTTATAGCATTCTTCTCCTCAATTTATGACTGAGTCTCGGGTTCCATGTCGGATTTCAAACCCTAGCCATCGTCTGGCCCGAAAATACCGATTTCGGCCCATTTTTGTCGAGTGGTACGAAAATCGCCCGAAAAGTCCAGATGAAATCGACGACCGCGAGATCCTTGTAGCATTCTTCTCCTAAATTTATGACTGTGTCTCGGGTTCCATGTCGGGTTTCAAACCCTTGCCATCGTCTGGCCCGAAAATACCGATTTCGGCCCATTTTTGTCGAGATACAAAAATCGCCCGAAAAGTCCAGATGAAATCGACGACCGCGAGATCCTTGTAGCATTCTTCTCCTAAATTTATGACTGTGTCTCGTGTTCCATGTCGGATTTCAAACCCTAGCCATCGTCTGGCCTGAAAATACCGATTTCGGCCCATTTTTATCGGGTGGTACGAAAATCGCCCGAAAAGTCCAGATGAAATCACCGACCGTGAGATCCTTGTAGCATTCTTCTCTTAAATATATGACTGTGTCTCGGGTTCCGTGTCAGATTTCAAACCCTAGCCATCGCCTGGCCCGAAAATACCGATTTCGGCCCATTTTTGTTGGGTGGTACGAAAATCGCCCGAAAAGTCCAGATGAAATCGACGACCGCGAGATCCTTGTAGCATTCTTCTCCTAAATTTATGACTGTGTCTCGGGTTCCGTGTCGAATTTCAAACCCTAGCTATCGTCTGGCCCGAAAATACCGATTTCGGCCCATTTTTGTCGAGTGGTACGAAAATCGCCCGAAAAAGTCCAGATGAAATCACCGACCGCGAGATCCTTGTAGCATTCTTCTCTGAAATTTGTGACTGTGTCTCGGGTTCCGTGTCAGATTTCAAACCCTAGCCATCTTCTGGCCCGAAAATACCGATTTCGGCCCATTTTTGTCGGGTGGTACGAAAATCGCCCGAAAAGTGCAGATGAAATCGACGACCGCGAGATCCTTATAGCATTCTTCTTCTAAATTTATGATTGTGTCTCAGGTTCCGTGTCAGATTTCAAACCCTAGCCATCTCATGGCCCGAAAATACCGATTTCGGCCCATTTTTGTTGGGTGGTACGAAAATCGCCCGAAAAATCCAGATGAAATCGATGACTGCGAGATCCTTGTGGCATTCTTCTCCAAAATTTATGACTGTGTCTCGGGTTCCGTGTCGGATTTCAAACCCTAGCCATCGTCTGGCCCGAAAATACCGATTTCGGCCCATTTTTGTCGGGTGGTACGAAAATCGCCCGAAAAGTGTAGATGAAATCGACGACGGCGAGATCCTTGTAGCATTCTTCTCCTAAATTTATGACAGTGTCTCGGGTTCCGTGTCAAATTTCAAACCCTAGCCATCGTCTGGCCCGAAAATACCGATTTCGGCCCATTTTTGTCGGGTGGTACGAAAATGGCCCGAAAAGTCCAGATGAAATCGACGACCGCGAGATCCTTGTAGCATTCTTCTCCTAAATTTATGACTGTGTCTCGGGTTCCGTGTCGGATTTCAAACCCTAGCCATCGTCTGGCCCGAAAATACCAATTTCGGCCCATTTTTGTCGGGTGGTACGAAAATCGCCCGAAAAGTCCAGATGAAATTACCGACCGCGAGATCCTTGTAGCATTCTTCTCTTAAATTTATGATTGTGTCTCGGGTTCCGTGTCGGATTTCAAACCCTAGCCATCTTCTGGCCCGAAAATACCGATTTCGGCCCATTTTTGTCGGGTGGTACGAAAATCGCCCGAAAAGTGCAGATGAAATCGACGACCGCGAGATCCTTGTAGCATTCTTCTCCTAAATTTATGATTGTGTCTCAGGTTCCGTGTCAGATTTCAAACCCTAGCCATCGCCTGGCCCGAAAATACCGATTTCGGCCCATTTTTGTTGGGTGGTACGAAAATCGCCCGAAAAGTCCAGATGAAATCGATGACTGCGAGATCCTTGTGGCATTCTTCTCCAAAATTTATGAATGTGTCTCGGGTTCCGTGTCGGATTTCAAACCCTAGTCATCGTCTGGCCCGAAAATACCGATCTCGGCCCATTTTTGTCTAGTGGTACGAAAATCGCCCGAAAAGTCCAAATGAAATCACCAACCGCGAGATCCTTGTAGCATTCTTCTCTTAAATTTATGACTGTGTCTCAGGTTCCGTGTCGGATTTCAAATCCTAGCCATCGTCTGGCCCGAAAATACCGATTTCGGCCCGTTTTTGTCGGGTGGTACGAAAATCGCCCGAAAAGTCCAGATGAAATTGACGACCGCGAGATCCTTGTAGCATTCTTCTCCTAAATTTATGACTGTGACTCGGGTTCCATGTCAAATTCCAAACCCTAGCCATCGTTTGGCCCGAAAATACCAATTTCGGCACATTTTTGTCGGGTGGTACGAAAATCGCCCGAAAAGTCCAGATGAAATCGACGACCGCGAGATCCTTGTAGCATTCTTCTCCTCAATTTATGACTGTGTCTCGGGTTCCGTGTCAGATTTCAAACCCTAGCCATCTTCTGGCCCGAAAATACCGATTTCGGCCCATTTTTGTCGGGTGGTACAAAAATCGCCCGAGAAGTCCAGATGAAATCACCGACCGCAAGATCCTTTTAGCATTCTTCTCTAAAATATATGACTGTGTCTCGGGTTCCGTGTCAGATTTCAAACCCTAGCCATCGCCTGGCCCGAAAATACCGATTTCGGCCCATTTTTGTTGGGTGGTACGAAAATCGCCCGAAAAGTCCAGATGAAATCGACGACCGCGAGATCCTTGTAGCATTCTTCTCCTAAATTTATGACTGTGTCTCGGGTTCCGTGTCGGATTTCAAACCCTAGCCATCGTTTGGCCCGAAAATACCAATTTCTGCACATTTTTGTCGGGTGGTACGAAAATCGCCCGAAAAGTCGAGATGAAATTACCGACCGCGAGATCCTTGTAGCATTCTTCTCTTAAATTTATGACTGTGTCTCGGGTTCCGTGTCGGATTTCAAACCCTAGCCATCTTCTGGCCCGAAAATACCGATTTCGGCCCATTTTTGTCGGGTGGTACGAAAATCGCCCGAAAAGTGCAGATGAAATCGACGACCGCGAGATCCTTGTAGCATTCTTCTCCTAAATTTATGACTGTGTCTCGGGTTTTGTGTCGGATTTCAAACCCTAGCCATCGTCTGGCCCGAAAATACCGATTTTGGCCCATTTTTGTCGGGTGGTACGAAAATCGCCTGAAAAGTGCAGATGAAATCGACGACCGCGAGATCCTTATAGCGTTTTTCTCCTCAATTTATGACTGTGTCTCGGGTTCCGTGTCGGATTTCAAACCCTAGCCATCGTCTGGCTCGAAAATATCGATTTCGGCCCATTTTTGTTGGGTGGTACGAAAATCGCCCGAAAAGAGCAGATGAAATCGACGACCGCGAGATCCTTGTAGCATTCTTCTCCTAAATTTATGACTGTGTCTCGAGTTTTGTGTCGGATTTCAAACCCTAGCCATCGTCTGGCCTGAAAATACTGATTTCGGCCCATTTTTGTCGGGGGGTACGAAAATCGCCCGAAAAGTCCAGATGAAATCGACGACCGCGAGATCCTTGTAGCATTCTTCTCTTAAATTTATGACTGTGTCTCGAGTTCCGTGTAGGATTTCAAACCCTAGCCATCGTCTGGCCCGAAAATACCGATTTCGGCCCATTTTTGTCGGGTGGTACGAAAATCGCCTGAAAAGTGCAGATGAAATCGACGACCGCAAGATCCTTATAGCACTCTTCTCCTCAATTAATGACTGTGTCTCGGGTTCCGTGTCGAATTTCAAACCCTAGCCATCGTCTGGCTCGAAAATACCGATTTCGGCCCATTTTTGTCGGGTGGTACGAAAATCGCCCGAAAAGTGCAGATGAAATCGACGACCGCGAGATTCTTATAGCATTCTTCTCCTAAATTTATGATGTGTCTCGGGTTTTGTGTCGGATTTCAAACCCTAGCCATAGTCTGGCCCGAAAATACCGATTTTGGCCCATTTTTGTCGGGTGGTGCGAAAATCGCTTGAAAAGTGCAGATGAAATCGACGACCGCGAGATCCTTATAGCATTCTTCTCCTCAATTTATGACTGTGTCTCGGGTTCCGTGTCGGATTTCAAACCCTAGCCATCGTCTGGCCCGAAAATACCGATTTCGGCCCATTTTTGTCGGGTGGTACAAAAATCGCTCGAAAAGTGCAGATGAAATCGACGACCGCGATATCCTTGTAGCATTCTTCTCCTAAATTTATGACTGTGTCTCGGGTTTTGTGTCGGATTTCAAACCCTAGCCATCATCTGGCCCGAAAATACCGATTTCGGCCCATTTTTGTCGGGTGGTACGAAAATCGCCCGAAAAGTGCAGATGAAATCGACGACCGCGAGATCCTTATAGCACTCTTCTCCTCAATTAATGACTGTGTCTCGGGTTCCGTGTCGAATTTCAAACCCTAGCCATCGTCTGGCTCGAAAATACCGAT
>JBBPBP010000782.1:341846-369549 GCA_037974735.1 Cicer chorassanicum | reverse complement strand
AAAAGTGCAGATGAAATCGACGACCGCGATATCCTTGTAGCATTCTTCTCCTAAATTTATGACTGTGTCTCGGGTTTTGTGTCGGATTTCAAACCCTAGCCATCATCTGGCCCGAAAATACCGATTTCGGCCCATTTTTGTCGGGTGGTACGAAAATCGCCCGAAAAGTGCAGATGAAATCGACGACCGCGAGATCCTTATAGCACTCTTCTCCTCAATTAATGACTGTGTCTCGGGTTCCGTGTCGAATTTCAAACCCTAGCCATCGTCTGGCTCGAAAATACCGATTTCGGCCCATTTTTGTCGGGTGGTACGAAAATCGCCCGAAAAGTGCAGATGAAATCGACGACCGCGAGATTCTTATAGCATTCTTCTCCTAAATTTATGATGTGTCTAGGGTTTTGTGTCGGATTTCAAACCCTAGCCATCGTCTGGCTCGAAAATACCGATTTCGGCCCATTTTTGTCGGGTGGTACAAAAATCGCCCGAAAAGTGCAGATGAAATCGACGACCGCGAGATTCTTATAGCATTCTTCTCCTAAATTTATGACTATGTCTCAGGTTTTGTGTCGGATTTCAAACCCTAGCCATCGTCTGGCCCGAAAATACCGATTTTGGCCCATTTTTGTCGGGTGGTACGAAAATCGCCTGAAAAGTGCAGATGAAATCGACGACCGCGAGATACTTATAGCGTTTTTCTCCTCAATTTATGACTGTGTCTCGGGTTCCGTGTCGGATTTCAAACCCTAGCCATCGTCTGGCTCGAAAATATCGATTTCGGCCCATTTTTGTTGGGTGATACGAAAATCGCCCGAAAAGAGCAGATGAAATCGACGACCGCGAGATCCTTGTAGCATTCTTCTCCTAAATTTATGACTGTGTCTCGGGTTTTGTGTCGGATTTCAAACCCTAGCCATCGTCTGGCCCGAAAATACCGATTTTGGCCCATTTTTGTCGGGTGGTACGAAAATCGCCTGAAAAGTGCAGATGAAATCGACGACCGCGAGATCCTTATAGCATTCTTCTCCTCAATTTATGATTGTGTCTCGGGTTCCGTGTAGGATTTCAAACCGTAGCCATCGTCTGGCCCGAAAATACCGATTTCGGCCCATTTTTGTTGGGTGGTACGAAAATCGCCCGAAAAGTGCAGATGAAATCGACGACCGCGAGATCCTTGTAGCATTCTTCTCCTAAATTTATGACTGTGTCTCGGGTTCTGTGTCCAATTTCCAACCCTAGCCATCGTCTGGCCTGAAAATACTGATTTCGGCCCATTTTTGTCGGGGGGTACGAAAATCGCCCAAAAAGTCCAGATGAAATCGACGACCGCGAGATCCTTATAGCATTCTTCTCTTAAATTTATGACTGTGTCTCGAGTTCCGTGTAGGATTTCAAACCCTAGCCATCGTCTGGCTCGAAAATACCGATTTCGGCCCATTTTTGTCGGGTGGTACGAAAATCGCCCGAAAAGTGCAGATGAAATCGACGACCGCGAGATTCTTATAGCATTCTTCTCCTAAATTTATGATGTGTCTCGGGTTTTGTGTCGGATTTCAAACCCTAGCCATAGTCTGGCCCGAAAATACCGATTTTGGCCCATTTTTGTCGGGTGGTGCGAAAATCGCTTGAAAAGTGCAGATGAAATCGACGACCGCGAGATCCTTATAGCATTCTTCTCCTCAATTTATGACTGTGTCTCGGGTTCCGTGTCGGATTTCAAACCCTAGCCATCGTCTGGCCCGAAAATACCGATTTCGGCCCATTTTTGTCGGGTGGTACGAAAATCGCCCGAAAAGTGCAAATGAAATCGACGACCGCGAGATCCTTATAGCATTCTTCTCCTCAATTTATGACTGTGTCTCAGGTTCCATGTCGGATTTCAAACCCTAGCAATCGTCTGGCCTTAAAATACCGATTTCGGCCCATTTTTGTCGGGTGGTACGAAAATCGCCTGAAAAGTGCAGATGAAATCGACGATCGCGAGATCCTTGTGGCATTCTTCTCCAAAATTTATGACTGTGTCTTGGGTTCCGTGTCGGATTTCAAACCCTAGCCATCGTTTGGCCCGAAAATACCGATTTCGGCCCATTTTTGTTGGGTGGTACGAAAATTGCCCGAAAAGTGCAGATGAAATCAACGACCGCGAGATCCTTGTAGCATTCTTCTACTAAATTTATGATTGTGTGTCAGGTTCCGTGTCAGATTTCAAACCGTAGCCATCGTCTGGCCCGAAAATACCGATTTCGGCCCATTTTTGTCGGGTGGTACGAAAATTGCCCGAAAAGTCCAGATGAAATCACCGACCGCGAGATCCTTGTAGCATTCTTCTCTTAAATTTATGACTGTGTCTCGGTTTCCGTGTCAGATTTCAAACCCTAGCCATCGCCTGGCCCGAAAATACCGATTTCGGCCCATTTTTGATTGGTGGTACGAAAATCGATTGAAAAGTGCAGATGAAATCGACGACCGCGAGATCCTTGTAGCATTCTTCTCCTCAATTTATGAGTGTGTCTCGGGTTCCATGTCGAATTTCAAACCCTAGCCATCGTCTTGCCCGAAAATACCGATTTCGGCCCATTTTTGTCGGGTGGTACGAAAATCGCCCAAAAAGTGCAGATGAAATCGACGACCGCGAGATCCTTATAGCATTCTTCTCCTCAATTTATGACTGTGTCTCGGGTTCCATGTCGAATTTCAAACCCTAGCCATCGTCTGGCCCGAAAATACCGATTTCGGCCCATTTTTGTCGGGTGGTACGAAAATCGCCCGAAAAGTCCAGATGAAATTACCGACCGCGAGATCCTTGTAGCATTCTTCTCTTAAATTTATGATTGTGTCTCGGGTTCCGTGTCGGATTTCAAACCCTAGCCATCTTCTGGCCCGAAAATACCGATTTCGGCCCATTTTTGTCGGGTGGTACGAAAATCGCCCGAAAAGTGCAGATGAAATCGACGACCGCGAGATCCTTGTAGCATTCTTCTCTTAAATTTATGATTGTGTCTCAGGTTCCGTGTCAGATTTCAAACCCTAGCCATCGCCTGGCCCGAAAATACCGATTTCGGCCCATTTTTGTTGGGTGGTACGAAAATCGCCCGAAAAGTCCAGATGAAATCAATGACTGCGAGATCCTTGTGGCATTCTTCTCCAAAATTTATGACTGTGTCTCGGGTTCCGTGTCGGATTTCAAACCTTACCCATCGTCTGGCCCGAAAATACTGATTTCGGCCCATTTTTGTCGGGTGGTACGAAAATCGCCCAAAAAGTGCAGATGAAATCGACGACCGCGAGATCCTTATAGCATTCTTCTCCTCAATTTATGACTGTGTCTCGGGTTCCATGTCGGATTTCAAACCCTAGCCATCGTCTGGCCCGAAAATACCGATTTCAGCCCATTTTTGTCGGGTGGTACGAAAATCGCCCGAAAAGTCCAGATGAAATCGACGACCGCGAGATCCTTGTAGCATTCTTCTCCTAAATTTATGACTGTGTCTCGGGTTCCTTGTCGGATTTCAAACCCTTGCCATCGTCTGGCCCGAAAATACCGATTTCGGCCCATTTTTGTCGGGTGGTACAAAAATCGCCCGAAAAGTCCAGATGAAATCGACGACCGCGAGATCCTTGTAGCATTCTTCTCCTAAATTTATGACTGTGTCTCGTGTTCCATGTCGGATTTCAAACCCTAGCCATCGTCTGGCCTGAAAATACCGATTTCGGCCCATTTTTGTCGGGTGGTACGAAAATCGCCCGAAAAGTCCAGATGAAATCACCGACCGTGAGATCCTTGTAGCATTCTTCTCTTAAATTTGTGACTGTGTCTCGGGTTCCATGTCGGATTTCAAACCCTAGCCATCGTCTGGCCCGAAAATACCAATTTCGGCCCATTTTTGTCGGGTGGTACGAAAATCGCCCGAAAAGTCCAGATGAAATTACCGACCGCGAGATCCTTGTAGCATTCTTCTCTTAAATTTATAACTGCGTCTCGGGTTCCGTGTCGGATTTCAAACCCTAGCCATCGTCTGGCCCGAAAATACCGATTTCGGCCCATTTTTGTCGGGCGGTACGAAAATCGCCCGAAAAGTGCAGTTGAAATCGACGACCGCGAGATCCTTGTAGCATTCTTCTCCTAAATTTATGATTGTGTCTCAGGTTCCGTGTCAGATTTCAAACCCTAGCCATCCCATGGCCCGAAAATACCGATTTCGACCCATTTTTGTTGGTTGGTACGAAAATCGCCCGAAAAATCCAGATGAAATCGATGACTGCGAGATCCTTGTGGCATTCTTCTCCAAAATATATGACTGTGTCTCGGGTTCCGTGTCGGATTTCAAACCCTAGCCATCGTCTGGCCCGAAAATACCGATTTCGGCCCATTTTTGTCGGGTGGTACGAAAATCGCCCAAAAAGTGCAGATGAAATCGACGACCGCGAGATCCTTATAGCATTCTTCTCCTCAATTTATGACTGTGTCTCGGGTTCCATGTCGAATTTCAAACCCTAGCCATCGTCTGGCCCGAAAATACCGATTTCGGCCCATTTTTGTCGGGTGGTACGAAAATCGCCCGAAAAGTCCAGATGAAATTACCGACCGCGAGATCCTTGTAGCATTCTTCTCTTAAATTTATGATTGTGTCTCGGGTTCCGTGTCGGATTTCAAACCCTAGCCATCTTCTGGCCCGAAAATACCGATTTCGGCCCATTTTTGTCGGGTGGTACGAAAATCACCCGAAAAGTGCAGATGAAATCGACGACCGCGAGATCCTTGTAGCATTCTTCTCCTAAATTTATGATTGTGTCTTAGGTTCCGTGTCAGATTTCAAACCCTAGCCATCGCCTGGCCCGAAAATACCGATTTCGGCCCATTTTTGTTGGGTGGTACGAAAATCGCCCGAAAAGTCCAGATGAAATCGATGACTGCGAGATCCTTGTGGCATTCTTCTCCAAAATTTATGACTGTGTCTCGGGTTCCGTGTCGGATTTCAAACCCTAGACATCGTCTGGCACGAAAATACTGATTTCGGCCCATTTTTGTCGGGTGGTACGAAAATCGCCCAAAAAGTGCAGATGAAATCGACAACCGCGAGATCCTTATATCATTCTTCTCCTCAATTTATGACTGAGTCTCGGGTTCCATGTCGGATTTCAAACCCTAGCCATCGTCTGGCCCGAAAATACCGATTTCGGCCCATTTTTGTCGGGTGGTACGAAAATCGCCCGAAAAGTCCAGATGAAATCGACGACCGCGAGATCCTTGTAGCATTCTTCTCCTAAATTTATGACTGTGTCTCGGGTTCCATGTCGGGTTTCAAACCCTTGCCATCGTCTGGCCCGAAAATACCGATTTCGGCCCATTTTTGTCGAGATACAAAAATCGCCCGAAAAGTCCAGATGAAATCGACGACCGCGAGATCCTTGTAGCATTCTTCTCCTAAATTTATGACTGTGTCTCGTGTTCCATGTCGGATTTCAAACCCTAGCCATCGTCTGGCCTGAAAATACCGATTTCGGCCCATTTTTATCGGGTGGTACGAAAATCGCCCGAAAAGTCCAGATGAAATCACCGACCGTGAGATCCTTGTAGCATTCTTCTCTTAAATATATGACTGTGTCTCGGGTTCCGTGTCAGATTTCAAACCCTAGCCATCGCCTGGCCCGAAAATACCGATTTCGGCCCATTTTTGTTGGGTGGTACGAAAATCGCCCGAAAAGTCCAGATGAAATCGACGACCGCGAGATCCTTGTAGCATTCTTCTGTTAAATTTATGATTGTGTCTCGGGTTTCGTTTCGGATTTCAAACCCTAGCCATCTTCTGGCCCGAAAATACCGATTTCGGCCCATTTTTGTCGAGTGGTACGAAAATCGCCCGAAAAGTGCAGATGAAATCGACGACCGCGAGATCCTTGTAGCATTCTTCTCTTAAATTTATGATTGTGTCTCAGGTTCCGTGTCAGATTTCAAACCCTAGCCATCGCCTGGCCCGAAAATACCGATTTCGGCCCATTTTTGTTGGGTGGTACGAAAATCGCCCGAAAAGTCCAGATGAAATCAATGACTGCGAGATCCTTGTGGCATTCTTCTCCAAAATTTATGACTGTGTCTCGGGTTCCGTGTCGGATTTCAAACCTTACCCATCGTCTGGCCCGAAAATACTGATTTCGGCCCATTTTTGTCGGGTGGTACGAAAATCGCCCAAAAAGTGCAGATGAAATCGACGACCGCGAGATCCTTATAGCATTCTTCTCCTCAATTTATGACTGTGTCTCGGGTTCCATGTCGGATTTCAAACCCTAGCCATCGTCTGGCCCGAAAATACCGATTTCAGCCCATTTTTGTCGGGTGGTACGAAAATCGCCCGAAAAGTCCAGATGAAATCGACGACCGCGAGATCCTTGTAGCATTCTTCTCCTAAATTTATGACTGTGTCTCGGGTTCCTTGTCGGATTTCAAACCCTTGCCATCGTCTGGCCCGAAAATACCGATTTCGGCCCATTTTTGTCGGGTGGTACAAAAATCGCCCGAAAAGTCCAGATGAAATCGACGACCGCGAGATCCTTGTAGCATTCTTCTCCTAAATTTATGACTGTGTCTCGTGTTCCATGTCGGATTTCAAACCCTAGCCATCGTCTGGCCTGAAAATACCGATTTCGGCCCATTTTTGTCGGGTGGTACGAAAATCGCCCGAAAAGTCCAGATGAAATCACCGACCGCGAGATCCTTGTAGCATTCTTCTCTTAAATATATGACTGTGTCTCGGGTTCCGTGTGAGATTTCAAACCCTAGCCATCGCCTGGCCCGAAAATACCGATTTCGGCCCATTTTTGTCGGGTGGTACAAAAATCGCCCGAAAAGTCCAGATGAAATCGACGACCGCGAGATCCTTGTAGCATTCTTCTCCTAAATTTATGACTGTGTCTCGGGTTCTGTGTCGGATTTCAAACCCTAGCCATCGTCTGGCCCGAAAATACCGATTTCGGCCCATTTTTGTCGGGTGGTACGAAAATCGCCCGAAAAGTCCAGATAAAATCGACGACCGCGAGATCCTTGTAGCATTCTTCTCCAAAATTTATGACTGTGTCTCGGGTTCCGTTTCGGATTTCAAACCCTAGCCATCGTCTGGCCCGAAAATACTGATTTTGGCCCATTTTTGTCGGGTGGTACGAAAATGGCCCGAAAAGTCCAGATGAAATCGACGACCGCGAGATCCTTGTAGCATTCTTCTCCAAAATTTATGACTGTGTCTCGGGTTCCGTGTCGGATTTCAAACCCTAGCCATCGTCTGGCCCAAAAATACCGATTTCGGCCCATTTTTGTCGGGTGGTACGAAAATCGCCCGAAAAGTCCACATGAAATCGACGACCGCGAGATCCTTGTAGCATTCTTCTCCTAAATTTATGACTGTGTCTCGGGTTCCGTGTCGGATTTCAAACCCTAGCCATCGTTTGGCCCGAAAAATACCGATTTCGGCCCATTTGTGTTGGGTGGTACGAAAATCGCCAGAAAAGTCCACATGAAATCGACGACCGCGAGATCCTTGTAGCATTCTTCTCCTAAATTTATGACTGTGTCTCGGGTTTCGTGTCGGATTTCAAACCCTAGCCATCGTCTGGCCCGAAAATACCGATTTCGGCCCATTTTTGTCGGGTGGTACGAAAATCGCCCGAAAAGTCCAGATGAAATCGACGAACGCGAGATCCTTTTAGCTTTCTTATCCTTAATTTATGACTCCGTCTCGGGTTCCTTGTAAGATTTCGAACCGTAGCCATTGTCTGGCCTGAAAATACCGATTTCGGCCCATTTTTGTAGCGTGGTACAAAAATCGCTCGAAAAGTCCAGATGAAATCGCCGACCGCGAGATCCTTGTAGCATTCTTCTCCAAAATTTATGACTGTGTCTCGGGTTCCGTGTCGGATTTCAAACCCTAGCCATCGTCTGGCCCAAAAATACCGATTTCGGCCCATTTTTGTCGGGTGGTATGAAAATCGCCCGAAAAGTCCAGATGAAATCGACGACCGCGAGATCCTTGTAGCATTCTTCTCTTAAATTTATGAATGTGTCTCGGGTTCCGTGTAGGATTTCAAACCCTAGCCATCGTCTGGCCCGAAAATACCGATTTCGGCCCATTTTTGTCGGGTGGTACGAAAATCGCCCGAAAAGTGCAGATGAAATCGACGACCGCGAGATCCTTGTAGCATTCTTCTCCTAAATTTATGATTGTGTCTCAGGTTCCGTGTCAGATTTCAAACCCTAGCCATCGTTTGGCCCGAAAATACCGATTTCGGCCCATTTTTGTCGGGTGGTACGAAAATCGCCCGAAAAATGCAGATGAAATCGACGACCGCGAGATCCTTATAGCATTCTTCTCCTCAATTTATGACTGTGTCTCAAGTTCCGTGTCGGATTTAAAACCCTAGCCATCGTCTAGCCCGAAAATACCGATTTAGGCCCATTTTTGTCGGGTGGTACGAAAATCGCCCGAAAAGTGCACATAAAATCGACGACCGCGAGATTCTTGTAGCATTCTTCTCCTAAATTTATGACTGTGTCTCGGGTTTCGTGTCGGATTTCAAACCCTAGCCATCGTCTGGCCCGAAAATACCGATTTCGGCCCATTTTTGTCGGGTGGTACGAAAATCGCCTGAAAAGTGCAGATGAAATCGACAACCGTGAGATCCTTGTAGCATTCTTCTCCTCAATTTATGAATGTGTCTCGGGTTCCGTGTCGGATTTAAAACCCCTAGCCATCGTCTGGACCGAAAATACCGATTTCGGCTAATTTTTGTCGGATGGTACGAAAATCGCCCGAAAAGTGCAGATGAAATCGACGACCGCGAGATTCTTGTAGCATTCTTCTCCTAAATTTATGACTGTGTCTCGGGTTTCGTGTCGGATTTCAAACCCAAGCCATCGTTTGGCCCGAAAATACCGATTTCGGCCCATTTTTGTCGGGTGGTACGAAAATCGCCCGAAAAGTGCAGATGAAATCGACGACCGCGAGATCCTTGTAGCATTCTTCTCCAAAATTTATGATTGTGTCTCGGGTTCCGTGTGGGATTTCAAACCCTAGCCATCGTCTGGCCCGAAAATACCGATTTCGGCCCATTTTTGTCGGGTGGTACGAAAATCGCCCGAAAAGTGCAGATGAAATCGACGACCGCGAGATCCTTGTAGCATTCTTCTCCTTAATTTATGAGTGTGTCTCGGGTTCCGTGTCGGATTTCAAACCGTAGCACTTGTCTGGCCCGAAAATACCGATTTCGGCCCATTTTTGTCGGGTGGTACGAAAATCGCCCGAAAAGTCCAGATGAAATCGACGACCGCGAGATCCTTTTAGCATTCTTCTCCAAAATTTATGACTGTGTCTCGGGTTCCGTGCCAGATTTCAAACCCTAGCCATCGTCCGCCCGAAAATACCGATTTCGGCCCATTTTTGTCGGGTGGTACGAAAATCGCCCGAAAAGTCCAGATGAAATCGACGACCGCGATATCCTTGTAGCATTCTTCTCCTAAATTTATGACTGTGTCTCGGGTTCTGTGTCGGATTTCAAACCCTAGCCATCGTCTGGCCCGAAAATACCAATTTCGGCCCATTTTTGTCGGGTGGTACGAAAATCGCCCGAAAAGTCCAGATTAAATCACCGACCGCGAGATCCTTGTAGCATTCTTCTCTTAAATTTATGACTGTGTCTCGGGTTCCGTGTTGGATTTCAAACCCTAGCCATCGTCTGGCCCGAAAATACCGATTTCGGCCCATTTTTGTCTGGTGGTACGAAAATCGCCCGAAAAGTGCAGATGAAATCGACGACTGCGAGATCCTTGTAGCATTCTTCTCCTAAATTTATGATTGTGCCTCAGGTTCCGTGTCAGATTTCAAACCCTAGCCATCGCCTGGCCCGAAAATATCGATTTCGGCCCATTTTTGTTGGGTGGTACGAAAATCGCCCGAAAAGTCCATATGAAATCGATGAATGCGAGATCCTTGGGGCATTCTTCTCCAAAATTTATGACTGTGTCTCGGGTTCCGTGTCGGATTTCAAACCCTAGCCATCCTCTGGCCCGAAAATACCGATTTCGGCCCATTTTTGTCGGGTGGTACGAAAATCGCCCGAAAAGTGCAGATAAAATCGACGACCGTGAGATCCTTGTAGCATTCTTCTCCTAAATTTATGATTGTGTCTCAGGTTCCGTGTCAGATTTCAAACCCTAGCCATCGCCTGGCCCGAAAATACCGATTTCGGCCCATTTTTGTTGGGTGGTACGAAAATCGCCCGAAAAGTCCAGATGAAATCGATGACTGCGAGATCCTTGTGGCATTCTTCTCCAAAATTTATGAATGTGTCTCGGGTTCCGTGTCGGATTTCAAACCCTAGTCATCGTCTGGCCCGAAAATACCGATCTCGGCCCATTTTTGTCTAGTGGTACGAAAATCGCCCGAAAAGTCCAAATGAAATCACCAACCGCGAGATCCTTGTAGCATTCTTCTCTTAAATTTATGACTGTGTCTCAGGTTCCGTGTCGGATTTCAAATCCTAGCCATCGTCTGGCCCGAAAATACCGATTTCGGCCCGTTTTTGTCGGGTGGTACGAAAATCGCCCGAAAAGTCCAGATGAAATTGACGACCGCGAGATCCTTGTAGCATTCTTCTCCTAAATTTATGACTGTGACTCGGGTTCCATGTCAAATTCCAAACCCTAGCCATCGTTTGGCCCGAAAATACCAATTTCGGCACATTTTTGTCGGGTGGTACGAAAATCGCCCGAAAAGTCCAGATGAAATCGACGACCGCGAGATCCTTGTAGCATTCTTCTCCTCAATTTATGACTGTGTCTCGGGTTCCGTGTCAGATTTCAAACCCTAGCCATCTTCTGGCCCGAAAATACCGATTTCGGCCCATTTTTGTCGGGTGGTACAAAAATCGCCCGAGAAGTCCAGATGAAATCACCGACCGCAAGATCCTTTTAGCATTCTTCTCTAAAATATATGACTGTGTCTCGGGTTCCGTGTCAGATTTCAAACCCTAGCCATCGCCTGGCCCGAAAATACCGATTTCGGCCCATTTTTGTTGGGTGGTACGAAAATCGCCCGAAAAGTCCAGATGAAATCGACGACCGCGAGATCCTTGTAGCATTCTTCTCCTAAATTTATGACTGTGTCTCGGGTTCCGTGTCGGATTTCAAACCCTAGCCATCGTTTGGCCCGAAAATACCAATTTCAGCACATTTTTGTCGGGTGGTACGAAAATTGCCCGAAAAGTCCAGATGAAATTACCGACCGCGAGATCCTTGTAGCATTCTTCTCTTAAATTTATGACTGTGTCTCGGGTTCCGTGTCGGATTTCAAACCCTAGCCATCTTCTGGCCCGAAAATACCGATTTCGGCCCATTTTTGTCGGGTGGTACGAAAATCGCCCGAAAAGTGCAGATGAAATTGACGACCGCGAGATCCTTGTAGCATTCTTCTCTTAAATTTATGATTGTGTCTCAGGTTCCGTGTCAGATTTCAAACCCTAGCCATTGCCTGGCCCGAAAATACCGATTTCGGCCCATTTTTATTGGGTGGTACGAAAATCCCCCGAAAAGTCCAGATGAAATCGATGACTGCGAGATCCTTGTGGCATTCTTCTCCAAAATTTATGACTGTGTCTCGGGTTCCGTGTCGAATTTCAAACCCTAGCCATCGTCTGGCCCGAAAATACCAATTTCGGCCCATTTTTGTCGGGTGGTACGAAAATCGCCCGAAAAGTGCAGATGAAATCGACGACCGCGAGATCCTTGTAGCATTCTTCTCCTAAATTTATGACTGTGTCTCGGGTTCCATGTCGGATTTCAAACCCTAGCCATCGTCTGGCCCGAAAATACCGATTTCGGCCCATTTTTGTCGAGTGGTACGAAAATCGCCCGAAAAGTCCAGATGAAATCGACGACCGCGAGATCCTTGTAGCATTCTTCTCCTAAATTTATGACTGTGTCTCGGGTTCCATGTCGGGTTTCAAACCCTTGCCATCGTCTGGCCCGAAAATACCGATTTCGGCCCATTTTTGTCGAGATACAAAAATCGCCCGAAAAGTCCAGATGAAATCGACGACCGCGAGATCCTTGTAGCATTCTTCTCCTAAATTTATGACTGTGTCTCGTGTTCCATGTCGGATTTCAAACCCTAGCCATCGTCTGGCCTGAAAATACCGATTTCGGCCCATTTTTATCGGGTGGTACGAAAATCGCCCGAAAAGTCCAGATGAAATCACCGACCGTGAGATCCTTGTAGCATTCTTCTCTTAAATATATGACTGTGTCTCGGGTTCCGTGTCAGATTTCAAACCCTAGCCATCGCCTGGCCCGAAAATACCGATTTCGGCCCATTTTTGTTGGGTGGTACGAAAATCGCCCGAAAAGTCCAGATGAAATCGACGACCGCGAGATCCTTGTAGCATTCTTCTGTTAAATTTATGATTGTGTCTCGGGTTTCGTTTCGGATTTCAAACCCTAGCCATCTTCTGGCCCGAAAATACCGATTTCGGCCCATTTTTGTCGAGTGGTACGAAAATCGCCCGAAAAGTGCAGATGAAATCGACGACCGCGAGATCCTTGTAGCATTCTTCTCTTAAATTTATGATTGTGTCTCAGGTTCCGTGTCAGATTTCAAACCCTAGCCATCGCCTGGCCCGAAAATACCGATTTCGGCCCATTTTTGTTGGGTGGTACGAAAATCGCCCGAAAAGTCCAGATGAAATCAATGACTGCGAGATCCTTGTGGCATTCTTCTCCAAAATTTATGACTGTGTCTCGGGTTCCGTGTCGGATTTCAAACCTTACCCATCGTCTGGCCCGAAAATACTGATTTCGGCCCATTTTTGTCGGGTGGTACGAAAATCGCCCAAAAAGTGCAGATGAAATCGACGACCGCGAGATCCTTATAGCATTCTTCTCCTCAATTTATGACTGTGTCTCGGGTTCCATGTCGGATTTCAAACCCTAGCCATCGTCTGGCCCGAAAATACCGATTTCAGCCCATTTTTGTCGGGTGGTACGAAAATCGCCCGAAAAGTCCAGATGAAATCGACGACCGCGAGATCCTTGTAGCATTCTTCTCCTAAATTTATGACTGTGTCTCGGGTTCCTTGTCGGATTTCAAACCCTTGCCATCGTCTGGCCCGAAAATACCGATTTCGGCCCATTTTTGTCGGGTGGTACAAAAATCACCCGAAAAGTCCAGATGAAATCGACGACCGCGAGATCCTTGTAGCATTCTTCTCCTAAATTTATGACTGTGTCTCAGGTTCCGTGTCAGATTTCAAACCCTAGCCATCGCCTGGCCCGAAAATATCGATTTCGACCCATTTTTGTTGGGTGGTACGAAAATCGCCCGAAAAGTCCATATGAAATCGATGACTGCGAGATCCTTGGGGCATTCTTCTCCAAAATTTATGATTGTGTCTCGGGTTCCGTGTCGGATTTCAAACCCTAGCCATCCTCTGGCCCGAAAATACCGATTTCGGCCCATTTTTGTCGGGTGGTACGAAAATCGCCCGAAAAGTGCAGAGGAAATCGACGACCGCGAGATCCTTATAGCATTCTTCTCCTAAATTTATGATTGTGTCTCAGGTTCCGTGTCAGATTTCAAACCCTAGCCATCGCCTGGCCCGAAAATACCGATTTCGGCCCATTTTTGTTGGGTGGTACGAAAATCGCCCGAAAAGTCCAGATGAAATCGATGACTGCGAGATCCTTGTGGCATTCTTCTCCAAAATTTATGACTGTGTCTCGGGTTCCGTGTCGGATTTCAAACCCTAGCCATTGTCTGGCCCCAAAATACCGATTTCGGCCCATTTTTGTCGGGTGGTACGAAAATCACCCAAAAAGTGCAGATGAAATCGACGACCGCGAGATCCTTATAGCATTCTTCTCCTCAATTTATGACTGTGTCTCGGGTTCCATGTCGGATTTCAAACCCTAGCCATCGTCAAGCCCGAAAATACCGATTTCGGCCCATTTTTGTCGGGTGGTACGAAAATCGCCCGAAAAGTGCAGATGAAATCGACGACCGCGAGATCCTTGTAGCATTCTTCTCCTAAATTTATGACTATGTCTCAGGTTCCATGTCGGATTTCAAACCCTTGCCATCGTCTGGCCCGAAAATACCGATTTCGGCCCATTTTTGTCGGGTGGTACGAAAATCGCCCGAAAAGTGCAGATGAAATCGACGACCGTGAGATCCTTGTAGCATTCTTCTCCTAAATTTATGATTGTGTCTCAGGTTCCGTGTCAGATTTCAAACCCTAGCCATCGCCTGGCCCGAAAATATCGATTTTTGGCCCATTTTTGATGGGTGGTACGAAAATCGCCCGAAAAGTCCATATGAAATCGATGACTGCGAGATCCTTGTGGCATTCTTCTCCTAAATTTATGACTGTGTCTCAGGTTCCGTGTCAGATTTCAAACCCTAGCCATCGCCTGGCCCGAAAATACTGATTTCGGCCCATTTTTGTTGGGTGGTACGAAAATCGCCCGAAAAGTCCAGATGAAATCGATGACTGCGAGTTCCTTGAGGCATTCTTCTCCAAAATTTATGACTGTGTCTTGGGTTCCGTGTCGGATTTCAAACCCTAGCCATCGTATGGCCCGAAAATACCGATTTCGGCCCATTTTTGTCGGGTGGTACGAAAATCGCCCAAAAAGTGCAGATGAAATCGACGACCGCGAGATCCTTATAGCATTCTTCTCCTCAATTTATGACTGTGACTCGGGTTCCATGTCGGATTTCAAACCCTAGCCATCGTCTGGCCCGAAAATACCGATTTCGGCCCATTTTTGTCGGGTGGTACGAAAATCGCCCGAAAAGTGCAGATGAAATCGACGACCGCAAGATCCTTGTAGCATTCTTCTCCTAAATTTATGACTGTGTCTCGGGTTCCATGTCGGATTTCAAACCCTTGCCATCGTCTGGCCCGAAAATACCGATTTCGGCCCATTTTTGTCGGGTGGTACGAAAATCGCCCGAAAAGTGCAGATGAAATCGACGACCGCGAGATCCTTGTAGCATTCTTCTCCTAAATTTATGACTGTGTCTCGGGTTCCATGTCGGATTTCAAACCCTTGCCATCGTCTGGCCCGAAAATACCGATTTCGGCCCATTTTTGTCAGGTGGTACAAAAATCGCCCGAAAAGTCCAGATGAAATCGACGACCGCGAGATCCTTGTAGCATTCTTCTCCTAAATTTATGATTGTGTCTCAGGTTCCGTGTCAGATTTCAAACCCTAGCCATCGCCTGGCCCGAAAATACCGATTACGGCCCATTTTTGTTGGGTGGTAGGAAAATTGCCCGAAAAGTCCAGATGAAATCGATGACTGCGAGATCCTTGTAGCATTCTTCTCCTAAATTTATTACTGTGTCTCGGGTTCCGTGTCGGATTTCAAACCCTAGCCATCGTCTGGCCAGAAAATACTGATTTCGGCCCATTTTTGTCGGGTGGTACGAAAATCGCCCAAAAAGTGCAGATGAAATCGACGACCGTGAGATCCTTATAGCATTCTTCTCCTCAATTTATGACTGTGTCTCGGGTTCCATGTCGGATTTCAAACCCTAGCCATCGTCTGGCCCGAAAATACCGATTTCGGCCCATTTTTGTCGGGTGGTACGAAAATCGCCCGAAAAGTGCAGATGAAATTGACGACCGCGAGATCCTTGTAGCATTCTTCTCTTAAATTTATGATTGTGTCTCAGGTTTAGTGTCAGATTTCAAACCCTAGCCATGGCCTGGCCCGAAAATACCGATTTCGGCCCATTTTTGTTGGGTGGTACGAAAATCCCCCGAAAAGTCCAGATGAAATCGATGACTGCGAGATCCTTGTGGCATTCTTCTCCAAAATTTATGACTGTGTCTCGGGTTACGTGTCGGATTTCAAACCCTAGCCATCGTCTGGCCCGAAAATACCAATTTCAGCCCATTTTTGTCGGGTGGTACGAAAATCGCCCGAAAAGTGAAGATGAAATCGACGACCGCGAGATCCTTGTAGCATTCTTCTCCTAAATTTATGACTATGTCTCAGGTTCCATGTCGGATTTCAAACCCTTGCCATCGTCTGGCCCGAAAATACCGAATTCGGCCCATTTTTGTCGGGTGGTACGAAAATCGCCCGAAAAGTGCAGATGAAATCGTCGACCGTGAGATCCTTGTAGCATTCTTCTCCTAAATTTATGATTGTGTCTCAGGTTCCGTGTCAGATTTCAAACCCTAGCCATCGCCTGGCCCGAAAATATCAATTTTTGGCCCATTTTTGATGGGTGGTACGAAAATCGCCCGAAAAGTCCATATGAAATCGATGACTGCGAGATCCTTGTGGCATTCTTCTCCAAAATTTATGACTGTGTCTCGGGTTCCATGTCGGATTTCAAACCCTAGCCATCGTCTGGCCCGAAAATACCGATTTCGGCCCATTTTTGTCGGGTGGTACGAAAATCGCCCGAAAAGTGCAGATGAAATCGACGACCGCGAGATCCTTGTAGCATTCTTCTCCTAAATTTATGACTGTTCTCAGGTTCCGTGTCAGATTTCAAATCCTAGCCATCGTCTGGCCCGAAAATACCGATTTAAGCCCATTTTTGTCTGGTGGTACGAAAATTGCCCGAAAAGTGCAGATGAAATCGACGACCGCGAGATCCTTGTAGCATTCTTCTCCTAAATTTATGACTGTGTCTCGGGTTCCGTGTCGGATTTCAAACCCTAGCCATCGTCTGGCCCGAAAATACCAATTTCGGCCATTTTTGTCGGGTGGTACGAAAATCGCCCGAAAAGTGCAGATGAAATCGACGACCGCGAGATCCTTGTAGCATTCTTCTCCTAAATTTATGACTGTGTCTCGGGTTTCGTGTCGGATTTCAAACCCTAGCCATCGTCTGGCCCGAAAATACTGATTTCGACCCATTTTCGTCGGGTGGTACGAAAATCGCCCGAAAAGTGCAGATGAAATCGACAACCGCGAGATCCTTGTAGCATTCTTCTCCTAAATTTATGACTGTGTCTCGGGTTTCGTGTCGGATTTCAAACCCTAGCCATCGTCTGGCCCGAAAATACCGATTTCGGCCCATTTTTGTCGGGTGGTACGAAAATCGCCCGAAAAGTGCAGATAAAATCGACGACCGCGAGATTCTTGTAGCATTCTTCTCCTAAATTTATGACTGTGTCTCGGGTTTCGTTTCGGATTTCAAAACCTAGCCATCGTCTGGCCCGAAAATACCGATTTCGGCACATTTTTGTCGGGTGGCAAGAAAATCGCCCGAAAAGTGCAGATGAAATCGACGACCGCGAGATCCTTATAGCATTCCTCTCCTCAATTTATGACTGTGTCTCGGGTTCCGTGTCGGATTTCAAACCCTAGCCATCGTCTGGCCCGAAAATACCGATTTCGGCCCATTTTTGTCGGGTGGTACGAAAATCGCCCGAAAAGTGCAGATGAAATCGACGACCGCGAGATCCTTGTAGCATTCTTCTTTTCAATTTATGACTGTGTCTCGGGTTCTGTGTCCGATTTCAAACCCTAGCCATCGTCTTGCCCGAAAATACCGATTTCGGCCCATTTTTTTCAGGTGGTACGAAAATCGCCCGAAAAGTGTAGATGAAATCGACGACGGCGAGATCCTTGTAGCATTCTTCTCCTAAATTTATGACCGTGTCTCAGGTTCCGTGTCAAATTTCAAACCCTAGCCATCGTCTGGCCCGAAAATACCGATTTCGGCCCATTTTTGTCGTGTGGTACGAAAATCGCCCGAAAAGTGCAGATGAAATCGACGACCGCGAGATCCTTATAGCATTCTTCTCCAAAATATATGACTGTGTCTCGGGTTCCGTTTTGGATTTCAAACCCTAGCCATCGACTGGCCCGAAAATACCGATTTCGGCCCATTTTTGTCGGGTGGTACGAAAACCGCCTGAAAAGTGCAGATGAAATCGACGACCGCGAGATCCTTGTAGCATTGTTCTCCTCAATTTATGACTGTGTCTCGGGTTCCGTGTCGGATTTCAAACCCTAGCCATCGTCTGGCCCGAAAATACCGATTTCGGCCCATTTTTGTCGGGTGGTACGAAAATCGCCCGAAAAGTGCAGATGAAATCGACGACCGCGAGATCCTTGTAGCATTCTTCTCCTAAATTTATGACTATGTCTCAGGTTCCATGTCGGATTTCAAACCCTTGCCATCGTCTGGCCCGAAAATACCGATTTCGGCCCATTTTTGTCGGGTGGTACAAAAATCGCCCGAAAAGTCCAGATGAAATCGACGACCGCGAGATCCTTGTAGCATTCTTCTCCTAAATTTATGACTGTGTCTCGGGTTTTGTGTCGGATTTCAAACCCTAGCCATCGTCTGGCCCGAAAATACCGATTTCGGCCCATTTTTGTCGGGTGGTACGAAAATCGCCCGAAAAGTGCATATGAAATCGACGACCGTGAGATCCTTGTAGCATTCTTCTCTAAAATATATGACTGTGTCTCGGGTTCCGTGTCAGATTTCAAACCCTAGCCATCGCCTGGCCCGAAAATACCGATTTCGGCCCATTTTTGTTGGGTGGTACGAAAAGTCCAGATGAAATCGACGACCGCGAGATCCTTGTAGCATTCTTCTCCTAAATTTATGACTGTGTCTCGGGTTCCGTGTCGGATTTCAAACCCTAGCCATCGTTTGGCCCGAAAATACCAATTTCAGCACATTTTTGTCGGGTGGTACGAAAATTGCCCGAAAAGTCCAGATGAAATTACCGACCGCGAGATCCTTGTAGCATTCTTCTCTTAAATTTATGACTGTGTCTCGGGTTCCGTGTCGGATTTCAAACCCTAGCCATCTTCTGGCCCGAAAATACCGATTTCGGCCCATTTTTGTCGGGTGGTACGAAAATCGCCCGAAAAGTGCAGATGAAATTGACGACCGCGAGATCCTTGTAGCATTCTTCTCTTAAATTTATGATTGTGTCTCAGGTTTAGTGTCACATTTCAAACCCTAGCCATGGCCTGGCCCGAAAATACCGATTTCGGCCCATTTTTGTTGGGTGGTACGAAAATCCCCCGAAAAGTCCAGATGAAATCGACGACCGCGAGATCCTTGTAGCATTCTTCTCCTAAATTTATGACTGTGTCTCGGGTTCCATGTCGGATTTCAAACCCTTGCCATCGTCTGGCCCGAAAATACCGATTTCGGCCCATTTTTGTCAGGTGGTACAAAAATCGCCCGAAAAGTCCAGATGAAATCGACGACCGCGAGATCCTTGTAGCATTCTTCTCCTAAATTTATGATTGTGTCTCAGGTTCCGTGTCAGATTTCAAACCCTAGCCATCGCCTGGCCCGAAAATACCGATTACGGCCCATTTTTGTTGGGTGGTAGGAAAATTGCCCGAAAAGTCCAGATGAAATCGATGACTGCGAGATCCTTGTAGCATTCTTCTCCTAAATTTATTACTGTGTCTCGGGTTCCGTGTCGGATTTCAAACCCTAGCCATCGTGTGGCCAGAAAATACTGATTTCGGCCCATTTTTGTTGGGTGGTACGAAAATCGCCCAAAAAGTGCAGATGAAATCGACGACCGCGAGATCCTTATAGCATTCTTCTCCTCAATTTATGACTGTGTCTCGGGTTCCATGTCGGATTTCAAACCCTAGCCATCGTCTGGCCCGAAAATACCGATTTCGGCCCATTTTTGTCGGGTGGTACGAAAATCGCCCTAAAAGTGGAGATGAAATCGACGACCGCGAGATCCTTGTAGCGTTCTTCTCCTAAATTTATGACTGTGTCTCGGGTTCCGTGTCGGATTTCAAACCCTAGCAATCGACTGGCCCGAAAATACCGATTTCGGCCCATTTTTGTCGGGTGGTACGAAAATCGCCCAAAAAGTCCAGATGAAATCACCGACCGCGAGATCCTTGTAGCATTCTTCTCTTAAATTTATGACTGTGTCTCGGGTTTCGTGTCGGATTTCAAACCATAGCCATTGTCTGGCCCGAAAATACCGATTTCGGCCCATTTTTGTCGGGTGGTACGAAAATCGCCCAAAAAGTCCAGATGAAATCGAGGACCGCGAGATCCTTGTAGCATTCTTCTCCTAAATTTATGACTGTGTCTCGGGTTCCGTGTCAGATTTCAAACCCTAGCCATCGTCTGGCCCGAAAATACCGATTTCGGACCATTTTTGCCGGGTGGTATGAAAATCGCCCGAAAAGTCCAGATGAAATCGATGACCGCGAGATCCTGGTGGCATTCTTTTCCAAAATTTATGACTGTGTCTCGGGTTCCGTGTCGGATTTCAAACCCTAGCCATCGTCTAGCCCGAAAATACCGATTTCGGCCCATTTTTGTTGGTAGGTACGAAAATCGCCCGAAAAGTGCAGATCAAATCGACGACCGCGAGATCCTTATAGCATTCTTCTCCTCAATTTATGACTGTGTCTCGGGTTCCATGTCGGATTTCAAACCCTAGCCATCGTCTGGCCCGAAAATACCGATTTCGGCCCATTTTTGTCGGGTGGTACGAAAATCGCCCGAAAAGTGCAGATGAAATTGACGACCGCGAGATCCTTGTAGCATTCTTCTCCTCAATTTATGACTGTGTCTCGGGTTCCGTGTCGGATTTCAAACCCTAGCCATCGTCTGGCCCGAAAATACCGATTTCGGCCCATTTTTGTCGGGTGGTACGAAAATCGCCCGAAAAGTCCAGATGAAATCGACGACCGCGAGATCCATGTAGTATTCTTCTCCAAAATTTTTGACTGTGTCTCGGGTTGGGTTTAGGATTTCAAACCCTAGCCATCGTCTGGCCCAAAAATACCGATTTCGGCCCATTTTTGTCGGGTGGTACGAAAATCGCCCGAAAAGTGCAGATGAAATCGACTACCGCGAGATCCTTATAGCATTCTTCTCCTCAATTTATGACTGTGTCTCGGGTTCCGTGTCGGTTTTCAAACCCTAGCCATCGTCTGGCCCGAAAATACCGATTTCGGCCTATTTTTGTCGGGTGGTACGAAAATCGCCCGAAAAGTGCAGATGAAATCGACGACCGCAAGATCCTTTTTGCATTCTTCTCCACAATTTATGACTGTGTCTCGGGTTCCGTGTCGGATTTCAAACCCTAGCCATCGTCTGGCCCGAAAATACCGATTTCGGCCCATTTTTGTCGGGTGGTACGAAAATCGCCCGAAAAGTCCAGATGAAATCGACGACCGCGAGCTCCTCGTAGCATTCTTCTCCTAAATTTATGACTGTGTCTCGGGTTCTGTGTCGGATTTCAAACCCTAGCCATCGTCTGGCCCGAAAATACCAATTTCTGCCCATTTTTGTCGGGTTGTACGAAAATCGCCCGAAAAGTCCAGATGAAATCACCAACCGCGAGATCCTTGTAGCATTCTTCTCTTAAATTTATGACTGTGTCTCGGGTTCCATGTCGGATTTCAAACCCTAGCCATCGTCTGGCCCGAAAATACCAATTTCGGCCCATTTTTGTCGGGTGGTACGAAAATCGCCCGAAAAGTCCAGATGAAATCGACGACCGCGAGATCCTTGTAGCATTCTTCTCCTAAATTTATGATTGTGTCTCGGGTTCCATGTCGGATTTCAAACCCTAGCCATCGTCTGGCCCGAAAATACCGATTTCGGCCCATTTTTGTCGGGTGGTACGAAAATCGCCCGAAAAGTCCAGATGAAATCGACGACCGCGAGATCCTTGTAGCATTCTTCTCCTTAATTTATGACTGTGTCTCGGGTTCCGTGTCGGATTTCAAACCCTAGCCATCGTCTGACCCGAAAATACCGATTTCGACCCATTTTTGTCGGGTGGTACGAAAATCTCCTGAAAAGTGCAGATGAAATCGACGACCGCGAGATTCTTGTAGCATTCTTCTCCTAAATTTATGACTGTGTCTCGGGTTTCGTGTCGGATTTCAAACCCAAGCCATCGTTTGGCCCGAAAATACCGATTTCGGCCCATTTTTGTCGGGTGGTACGAAAACCGCCTGAAGAGTCCAGATTAAATCGACGACCGCGAGATCCTTGTAGCATTCTTCTCCTAAATTTATGACTTTGTCTCAGGTTCCGTGTCGGATTTCAAACCCTAGCCATCGTGTGGCCCGAAAATACCGATTTCGGCCCATTTTTGTCGGGTGGTACGAAAATCGCCCGAAAATTGCAGATGAAATCGACGACCGCGAGATCCTTGTAGCATTCTTCTCCTAAATTTATGACTGTGTCTCGGGTTCCATGTCGGATTTCAAACCCTAGCCATCGTCTGGCCCGAAAATACCGATTTCGGCCCATTTTTGTCGGGTGGTACGAAAATCGCCCGAAAAGTCCAGATGAAATCGACGACCGCGAGATCCTTTTAGCATTCTTCTCCTAAATTTATGACTGTGTCTCGGGTTCCGTGTCGTATTTCAAACCCTAGCCATCGTCTGGGCCGAAAAATACCGATTTCGGCCCATTTTTGTCGGGTGGTACGAAAATCGCCCGAAAAGTCCAGATGAAATCGACGACCGCGAGATCCTTGTAGCATTCTTCTCCTAAATTTATGACTGTGTCTCGGGTTCCTTGTCGGATTTCAAACCCTTGCCATCGTCTGGCCCGAAAATACCGATTTCGGCCCATTTTTGTCGGGTGGTACAAAAATCGCCCGAAAAGTCCAGATGAAATCGACGACCGCGAGATCCTTGTAGCATTCTTCTCCTAAATTTATGACTGTGTCTCGGGTTCTGTGTCGGATTTCAAACCCTAGCCATCGTCTGGCCCGAAAATACCGATTTCGGCCCATTTTTGTCGGGTGGTACGAAAATCGCCCGAAAAGTCCAGATGAAATCGACGACTGCGAGATCATTTTAGCATTCTTCTCCTAAATTTATGACTCTGTCTCGAGTTCCGGGTCAGATTTCAAACCCTAGCCATCGTCTGGCCAGAAAATACCGATTTCAATCCATTTTTGTCGGGTGGTTCGAAAATCGCCCGAAAAGTGCAGATGAAATCGAAACCGCGAGATCCTTGTAGCATTCTTCTCCTAAATTTAAGACTGTGTCTCGGGTTCCGTGTCGGATTTCAAACCCTAGCCATCGTCTGGCCCGAAAATACCGATTTCGGCCCATTTTTGTCGGGTGGTACGAAAATCGCCCGAAAAGTGCAGATGAAATCGACGACCGCGGGATCCTTGTAGCATTCTTCTCCAAAATTAATGACTGTGTCTCGGGTTCCGTGTCGGATTTCAAACCCTAGCCATCGTCTGGCCCGAAAATACCGATTTCGGCCCATTTTTGTCGGGTGGTACGAAAATCGCCCGAAAAGTCCAGATGAAATCGACGACCGCGAGATCCTAGTAGCATTCTTCTCCTAAATTTATGACTGTGTCTCGGGTTCCGTGTCGGATTTCAAACCCTAGCCATCGTCTGGCCCGAAAATACCGATTTCGGCCCATTTTTGTCGGGTGGTACGAAAATCGCCCGAAAAGTCCAGATGAAATCGACGACCGCGAGATCCTCGTAGCATTCTTCTCCTAAATTTATGACTGTGTCTCGGGTTCCATGTCGGATTTCAAACCCTAGCCATCGTCTGGCCCGAAAATACCGATTTCGGCCCATTTTTGTCGGGTGGTACGAAAATCGCCCGAAAAGTCCAGATGAAATCGACGACCGCGAGATCCTTGTAGCATTCTTCTCCTAAATTTATGACTGTGTCTCGGGTTCCATGTCGAATTTCAAACCCTTGCCATCGTTTGGCCCGAAAATACCGATTTCGGCCCATTTTTGTCGGGTGGTACAAAAATCGCCCGAAAAGTCCAGATGAAATCGACGACCGCGAGATCCTTGTAGCATTCTTCTCCTAAATTTATGACTGTGTCTCGGGTTCCGTGTAGGATTTCAAACCCTAGCCATCGTCTGGCCCGAAAATACCGATTTCGGCCCATTTTTGTCATGTGGTACGAAAATCGCCCGAAAAGTGCAGATGAAATCGACGACCGCGAGATCCTTATAGCATTCCTCTCCTCAATTTATGACTGTGTCTCGGGTTCCGTGTCGGATTTCAAACCCTAGCCATCGTCTGGCCCGAAAATACCGATTTCGGCCCATTTTTGTCGGGTGGTACGAAAATCGCCCGAAAAGTGCAGATGAAATCGACGACCGCGAGATCCTTGTAGCATTCTTCTTTTCAATTTATGACTGTGTCTCGGGTTCTGTGTCCGATTTCAAACCCTAGCCATCGTCTTGCCCGAAAATACCGATTTCGGCCCATTTTTTTCAGGTGGTACGAAAATCGCCCGAAAAGTGTAGATGAAATCGACGACGGCGAGATCCTTGTAGCATTCTTCTCCTAAATTTATGACCGTGTCTCAGGTTCCGTGTCAAATTTCAAACCCTAGCCATCGTCTGGCCCGAAAATACCGATTTCGGCCCATTTTTGTCGTGTGGTACGAAAATCGCCCGAAAAGTGCAGATGAAATCGACGACCGCGAGATCCTTATAGCATTCTTCTCCAAAATATATGACTGTGTCTCGGGTTCCGTTTTGGATTTCAAACCCTAGCCATCGACTGGCCCGAAAATACCGATTTCGGCCCATTTTTGTCGGGTGGTACGAAAACCGCCTGAAAAGTGCAGATGAAATCGACGACCGCGAGATCCTTGTAGCATTGTTCTCCTCAATTTATGACTGTGTCTCGGGTTCCGTGTCGGATTTCAAACCCTAGCCATCGTCTGGCCCGAAAATACCGATTTCGGCCCATTTTTGTCGGGTGGTACGAAAATCGCCCGAAAAGTGCAGATGAAATCGACGACCGCGAGATCCTTGTAGCATTCTTCTCCTTAATTTATGACTGTGACTCGGGTTCCGTGTCGGATTTCAAACCCTAGCCATCGTCTGGCCCGAAAATACCGATTTCGGCCCATTTTTTTCAGGAGGTACGAAAATCGCCTGAAAAGTGCAGATGAAATCGACGACCGCGAGATCCTTGTAGCATTCTTCTCCTAAATTTATGACTGTGTCTCGGGTTCCGTGTCGGATTTCAAACCCTAGCCATCGTCTGGCCCGAAAATACCGATTTCGGCCCATTTTTGTTGGGTGGTACGAATATCGCCCGAAAAGTCCAGATGAAATCGACGACCGCGAGATCCTTGTAGCATTCTTCTCCTAAATTTATGAATGTGTCTCGGGTTTCGTGTCGGATTTCAAACCCTAGCCATCGTCTGGCCCGAAATTACCGATTTCGGCCCATTTTTGTCGGGTGGTACGAAAATCGCCCGAAAAGTCCAGATGAAATTGACGATCCGGAGATCCTTGTAGCATTCTTCTCCTAAATTTATGACTGTGTCTCGGGTTTCGTGTCGGATTTCAAACCCTAGCCATCGTCTGGCCCGAAAATACCGATTTCGGCCCATTTTTGTCGGGTGGTACGAAAATCCCACGAAAAGTCCAGATGAAATTGATGATCGCGAGATCCTTGTAGCATTCTTCTCCTAAATTTATGACTGTGTATCGGGTTCCGTGTTGGATTTCAAACCCTAGCCATCGTCTGGCAGGAAAATACCGATTTCTGCCCATTTTTGTTGGGTGGTACGAAAATCGCCCGAAAAGTCCAGATGAAATCGACGACCGCTAGATCCTTGTAGCATTCTTCTCCTAAATTTATGAATGTGTCTCGGGTTCCGTGTCGGATTTCAAACCCTAGCCATCG
Source organism: Cicer chorassanicum (assembly GCA_037974735.1). Taxonomy (NCBI): domain Eukaryota; kingdom Viridiplantae; phylum Streptophyta; class Magnoliopsida; order Fabales; family Fabaceae; genus Cicer; species Cicer chorassanicum. Next base: position 343,869 of record JBBPBP010000782.1, on the reverse strand, counting down.
TCTGGCCCGAAATTACCGATTTCGGCCCATTTTTGTCGAGTGGTACGAAAATCGCCTGAAAAGTCTAGATGAAATTGACGACCGCGAGATCCTTGTATCATTCTTCTCTTAAATTTATGACTGTGTATCGGGTTCCGTGTCGGATTTCAAACCCTAGCCATCGTCTGGCCCGAAAACACCGATTTCGGCCCATTTTTGTCGGGTGGTACGAAAATCGCTCGAAAAGTCAGATGAAATTGACGATCCAGAGATCCTTGTAGCATTCTTCTCCTAAATTTATGACTGTGTCTCGGGTTTCGTGTCGGATTTCAAACCCTAACCATCGTCTGGCCCAAAAATACCGATTTCGGCCCATTTTTGTCGGGTGGTACGAAAATCCCCCGAAAAGTCCAGATGAAATTGATGATCGCGAGATCCTTGTAGCATTCTTCTCCTAAATTTATGATTGTGAATCGGGTTCCGTGTTGGATTTCAAACCCTAGCCATCGTCTGGCAGGAAAATACCGATTTCTGCCCATTTTTGTTGGGTGGTACGAAAATCGCCCGAAAAGTCCAGATGAAATCGACGACCGCGAGATCCTTGTAGCATTCTTCTCCTAAATTTATGACTGTGTCTCGGGTTCCGTGTCGGATTTCAAACCCTAGCCATCGTTTGGCCCGAAAATACCAATTTCAGCACATTTTTGTCGGGTGGTACGAAAATTGCGCGAAAAGTCCAGATGAAATTACAGACCGCGAGATCCTTGTAGCATTCTTCTCTTAAATTTATGACTGTGTCTCGGGTTCCGTGTCGGATTTCAAACCCTAGCCATCTTCTGGCCCGAAAATACCGATTTCGGCCCATTTTTGTCGGGTGGTACGAAAATCGCCCGAAAAGTGCAGATGAAATTGACGACCGCGAGATCCTTGTAGCATTCTTCTCTTAAATTTATGATTGTGTCTCAGGTTCCGTGTCAGATTTCAAACCCTAGTCATGGCCTGGCCCTAAAATACCGATTTCGGCCCATTTTTGTTGGGTGGTACGAAAATCCCCCGAAAAGTCCAGATGAAATCGATGACTGCGAGATCCTTGTGGCATTCTTCTCCAAAATTTATGACTGTGTCTCGGGTTACGTGTCGGATTTCAAACCCTAGCCATCGTCTGGCCCGAAAATACCAATTTCGGCCCATTTTTGTCGGGTGGTACGAAAATCGCCCGAAAAGTGAAGATGAAATCGACGACCGCGGGATCCTTGTAGCATTCTTCTCCTAAATTTATGATTGTGTCTCAGGTTCCGTGTCAGATTTCAAACCCTAGCCATCGCCTGACCCGAAAATACCGATTTCGACCCATTTTTGTTGGGTGGTACGAAAATCGCCCGAAAAGTCTAGATGAAATCGATGACTGCGAGATCCTTGTGGCATTCTTCTCCTAAATTTATGACTGTGTCTCGGGTTTCGTGTCGGATTTCAAACCCTAGCCATCGTTTGGCCCGAAAATACCGATTTCGGCCCATTTTTGTCGGGTGGTACGAAAATCGCCCAAAAAGTGCAGATGAAATCGACGACCGCGAAATCCTTATAGCATTTTTCTCCTCAATTTATGACTGTGTCTCGGGTTCCATGTCGGATTTCAAACCCTAGCCATCGTCTGGCCCGAAAATACCGATTTCGGCCCATTTTTGTCGGGTGGTACGAAAATCGCCCGAAAAGTGCAGATGAAATTGACGACCGCGAGATCATTGTAGCATTCTTCTCCTAAATTTATGACTGTGTCTCGGGTTCCATGTTAGATCTCAAACCCTTGCCATCGTCTGGCCCGAAAATACCGATTTCGGCCCATTTTTGTCGGGTGGTACAAAAATCGCCCGAAAAGTCCAGATGAAATCGACGACCGCGAGATCCTTTTAGCATTGGTTTAGGGTTTAGGGTTTAGGGTTTAGGGTTTAGGGTTTAGGGTTTAGGGTTTAGGGTTTTAGGGTTTAGGGTTTAGGGTTTTAGGGTTTAGGGTTTAGGGTTTAGGGTTTAGGGTTTAGGGTTTAGG
>JBBPBP010000782.1:298825-323525 GCA_037974735.1 Cicer chorassanicum | reverse complement strand
TAAATTTATGACTGTCTCTCGGGTTCCGTGTCAGATTTCAAACCCTAGCCATCGTCTGGCCCGAAAATACCGATTTCGGCCCATTTTTGTCGGGTGGTACGAAAATCGCCCGAAAAGTCCAGATGAAATCGACGACCGCGAGATCCTTATAGCATTCTTCTCCAAAATTTATGACTGTGTCTCGGGTTCCGTGTCGGATTTCAAACCCTAGCCATCGTCTGGCCCGAAAATACCGATTTCGGCCCATTTTTGTCGGGTGGTACGAAAATCGCCCGAAAAGTGTAGATGAAATCGACGACGGCGAGATCCTTGTAGCATTCTTCTCCTAAATTTATGACAGTGTCTCGGGTTCCGTGTCAAATTTCAAACCCTAGCCATCGTCTGGCCCGAAAATACCGATTTCGGCCCATTTTTGTCGGGTGGTACGAAAATCGCCCGAAAAGTGCAGATGAAATCGATGACCGCGAGATCCTTGTAGCATTCGTCTCTTAAATTTATGAATGTATCTCGGGTTCCGTGTCGGATTTCAAACCCAAGCCATCGTCTGGCCCGAAAATACCGATTTCGGCCCATTTTTGTCGGGTGGTACGAAAATGGCCTGAAAAGTCCAGATGAAATCGACGACCGCGAGATCCTTGTAGCATTCTTCTCCAAAATTTATGACTGTGTCTCGGGTTCCGTGTCGGATTACAAACCCTAGCCATCGTTTGGCACAAAAATACCGATTTCGTCCCATTTTTGTCGGGTGGTACGAAAATCGCCCGAAAAGTGCAGATGAAATCGCGACCGCGAGATCCTTGTAGCATTCTTCTCCTTAATTTATGACTGTGTCTCGGGTTCCGTGTCGGATTTCAAACCCTAGCCATCGTCTGGCCCGAAAATACCGATTTTGGCCCATTTTTATTGGGTGGTACGAAAATCTCCCGAAAAGTGCAGATGAAATCGACGACCGCGAGATTCTTGTAGCATTCTTCTCCTAAATTTATGACTGTGTCTCGGGTTTCGTGTCGGATTTCAAACCCAAGCCATCGTTTGGCCCGAAAGTACCGATTTCGGCCCATTTTTATCGGGTGGTACGAAAACCGCCTGAAGAGTCCAGATTAAATCGACGATCGCGAGATCCTTGAAGCATTCTTCTCCTAAATTTATGACTGTGTCTCTGGTTTCGTGTCAGATTTCAAACCCTAGCCATCGTCTGGCCCAAAAAAACCGATTTCGGCCCATTTTTGTCGAGTGGTACAAAAATCGCCCGAAAAGTGCAGATGTAATCGACGACCGCGAGATCCTTGTAGCATTCTTCTCCTAAATTTATTACTGTGTCTCAGGTTCCGTGTCAGATTTCAAACCCTAGCCATCGACTGGCCCGAAAATACCGATTTCGGCCCATTTTTGTCAGGTGGTACGAAAATCGCCCGAAAAGTCCAGATGAAATCGACGACCGCGAGATCCTTGTAGCATTCTTCTCCAAAATTTATGATTGTGTCTCGGGTTCCGTGTCGGATTTCAAACCGTAGCCATAGTCTGGCCCGAAAATACCGATTTCGGCCCATTTTTGTCGGGTGGTACGAAAATCGCCCGAAAAGTGCAGATGAAATCGACGACCGCGAGATTCTTGTAGCATTCTTCTCCTAAATTTATGACTGTGTCTCGGGTTTCGTGTTGGATTTCAAACCCTAGCCATTGTTTGGCCCGAAAATACCGATTTCGACCCATTTTTGTCGGGTGGTACGAAAATCGCCCGAAAAGTGGAGATGAAATCGACGACCGCGAGATTCTTGTAGCATTCTTCTCCTAAATTTATGACTGTGTCTTGGGTTTCGTGTCGGATTTCAAACCCTAGCCATCGTTTGGCCCGAAAATACCGATTTCGGCCCATTTTTGTCGGGTGGTACGAAAATCGCCCGAAAAGTGCAGATGAAATAGACGACCGCGAGATCCTTGTAGCATTCTTCTCCTAATTTTGTGACTGTGTCTCGGGTTCCGTGTCTGATTTCAAACCATAGCCATCGTCTGGCCCGAAAATACCGATTTCGGCCCATTTTTGTCGGGTGGTACGAAAATCGCCCAAAAAGTGCAGATGAAATTGACGACCGCGAGATCCTTATAGCATTCTTTTCAAAAATTTATGACTGTGTCTCAGGTTCCGTGTCAGATTTCAAATCCTAGCCATCGTGTGGCCCGAAAATACCGATTTCGGGCCATTTTTGTCGGGTGGTACGAAAATCGCCCGAAAAGTGCAGATGAAATCGACGACCGCGAGATTCTTGTAGCATTCTTCTCCTAAATTTATGACTGTGTCTCGGGTTTCGTGTCGGATTTCAAACCCTAGCCATCGTCTGGCCCGAAAATACTGATTTCGGCCCATTTTTGTCGGGTGGTACGAAAATCGCCCGAAAAGTGCAGATGAAATCGACGACCGCTAGATCTTTGTAGCATTCTTCTCCTAAATTTATGACTGTGTCTCGGGTTTCGTGTCAGATTTCAAACCCTAGCCATCGTCTGGACCGAAAATACCGATTTCGGCTAATTTTTGTCAGGTGGTACGAAAATCCCCCGAAAAGTGCAGATGAAATCGACGACCGCGAGATTCTTGTAGCATTCTTCTCCTAAATTTATGACTGTGACTCGGGTTTCGTGTCGGATTTCAAACCCTAGCCATCGTTTGGCCTGAAAATACCGATTTCGGCCGATTTTTGTCGGGTGGTACGAAAATCGCCCGAAAAGTGCAGATGAAATCGACGATCGCGATATTCTTGTAGCATTCTTCTCCTAAATTTATGACTGTGTCTCGGGTTTCGTGTCGGATTTCAAACCCTAGCCATCGTCTGGCCCGAAAATACTGATTTCGGCCCATTTTTGTCGGGTGGTACGAAAATCGCCCGAAAAGTGCAGATGAAATCGACGACCGCGAGATCCTTGTAGCATTCTTCTCCAAAATTTATGACTATGTCTCAGGTTCCGTGTCGGATTTCAAACCCTAGCCATCGTGTGGCCCGAAAATACCGATTTCGGCCCATTTTTGTCGGGTGGTACGAAAATCGCCCGAAAATTGCAGATGAAATCGACGACCGCGAGATCCTTGTAGCATTCTTCTCCTAAATTTATGACTGTGTCTCGGGTTTCGTGTTGGATTTCAAACCCTAGCCATCGTCTGGCCCGAAAATACTGATTTCGGCCCATTTTTGTCAGGTGGTACGAAAATCTCCCGAAAAGTGCAGATGAAATCGACGACCGCGAGATCCTTGTAGCATTCTTCTCCTAAATTTATGACTGTGTCTCGGGTTTCGTGTCGGATTTCAAACCCTAGCCATCGTTTGGCCCGAAAATACCGATTTCGGCCCATTTTTGTCGGGTGGTACGAAAATCGCCCGAAAAGTGCAGATGAAATCGACGACCGCGAGATTCTTGTAGCATTCTTCTCCTAAATTTATGACTGTGTCTCGAGTTTCGTTTTGGATTTCAAACCCTAGCCATCGTCTGGCCCAAAAATACCGATTTCGACCCATTTTTGTCGCGTGGTACGAAAATCGCCCGAAAAGTGCAGATGAAATCGACGACCGCGAGATCCTTATAGCATTCTTCTCCTAAATTTATGACGGTGTCTCGGGTTCCGTGTCGGATTTCAAACCCTAGCCATCGTCTGGACCGAAAATACCGATTTCAGCAAATTTTTGTCGGGTGGTACGAAAATCCCCCGAAAAGTGCAGATGAAATCGACGACCGCGAGATTCTTGTAGCATTCTTCTCCTAAATTTATGACTGTGACTCGGGTTTCGTGTCGGATTTCAAACCCTAGCCATCGTTTGGCCTGAAAATACCGATTTCGGCCGATTTTTGTCGGGTGGTACGAAAATCGCCCGAAAAGTGCAGATGAAATCGACGATCGCGATATTCTTGTAGCATTCTTCTCCTAAATTTATGAGTGTGTCTCGGGTTTCGTGTCGGATTTCAAACCTAGCCATCGTTTGGCCCGAAAATACCGATTTCGGCCCATTTTTGTCGGGTGGTACGAAAATCGCCCGAAAAGTGCAGATGAAATCGACGACCGCGAGATCCTTATAGCATTCGTCTCCAAAATTTATGACTGTGTCTCAGGTTCCATGTCGGATTTCAAACCCTAGCCATCGTGTGGCCCGAAAATACCGATTTCGGCCCATTTTTGTCGGGAGGTACGAAAATCGCCCGAAAAGTGCAGATGAAATCGACGACTGCGAGATTCTTGTAGCATTCTTCTCCTAAATTTATGACTGTGTCTCGGGTTTCGTGTCGGATTTCAAACCCTAGCCATCGTCTGGCCCGAAAATACTGATTTCGGCCCATTTTTGTCGGGTGGTACGAAAATCGCCCGAAAAGTGCAGATGAAATCGACGACCGCGAGATCCTTGTAGCATTCTTCTCCTCAATTTATGACTGTGTCTCGGGTTTCGTGTCGGATTTCAAACCCTAGCCATCGTCTTGCCCGAAAATACCGATTTCAGCCCATTTTTGTCGGGTGGTACGAAGATCGCCCGAAAAATGCATATGAAATCGACGACCGCGAGATCCTTGTAGCATTCTTCTCCTAAATTTATGAATGTGTCTCGGGTTTCGTGTCGGATTTCAAACCCTAGCCATCATCTGGCCCGAAAATACCGATTTCGGCCCATTTTTGTCGGGTGGTATGAAAATTGCCCGAAAAGTCTAGATGAAATCGACGACCGCGAGATCCTTGTAGCATTCTTCTCCAAAATTTATGACTGTGTCTCGGGTTCCTTGTAGGATTTCAAACCCTAGCCATCGTCTAGCCCGAAAATACCGATTTCGGCCTATTTTTGTCGGGTGGTACGAAAATCGACCGAAAAGTGCAGATGAAATCGACGACTGCGAGATCCTTATAGCATTCTTCTCCTCTATTTATGATTGTTTCTCGGGTTCCGTGTCGGATTTCTAACCCTAGCCATCGTCTGGCCCGAAAATACCGATTTCGGCCCATTTTTGTCGGGTGGTACGAAAATCGCCCGAAAAGTGCAGATGAAATCGACGACCGCGAGATTCTTGTAGCATTCTTCTCCTAAATTTATGACTGTGTCTCGAGTTTCGTTTTGGATTTCAAACCCTAGCCATCGTCTGGCCCAAAAATACCGATTTCGACCCATTTTTGTCGCGTGGTACGAAAATCGCCGGAAAAGTGCAGATGAAATCGACGACCGCGAGATCCTTGTAGCATTCTTCTCCTAAATTTATGACTGTGTCTCGGGTTCCGTGTCGGATTTCAAACCCTAGCCATCGTCTGGACCGAAAATACCGATTTCAGCAAATTTTTGTCGGGTGGTACGAAAATCGCCCGAAAAGTGCAGATGGAATCGACGAACGCGATATCCTTGTAGCATTCTTCTCCTCAATTTATGACTATGTCTCGGGTTCCGTGTCGGATTTCAAACCCTAGCCATCGTCTGGACCGAAAATACCGATTTCGGCTAATTTTTGTCGGGTGGTACGAAAATCGCCCGAAAAGTGCAGATGAAATCGACGACTGCGAGATTCTTGTAGCATTCTTCTCCTAAATTTATGACTGTGTCTCGGGTTTCGTGTCGGATTTCAAACCCTAGCCATCGTTTGGCCCGAAAATACCGATTTCGGCCCATTTTTGTCGGGTGGTACGAAAATCGCCTAAAAAGTGCAGATGAAATCGACAACCGCGAGATCCTTGTAGCATTCTTCTCCTCAATTTATGACTGTGTCTCGGGTTCCGTGTCGGATTTAAAACCCCTAGCCATCGTCTGGACCGAAAATACCGATTTCGGCTAATTTTTGTCGGGTGGTACGAAAATCGCCCGAAAAGTGCAGATGAAATCGACGACCGCGAGATTCTTGTAGCATTCTTCTCCTAAATTTATGACTGTGTCTCGGGTTTCGTGTCGGATTTCAAACCCAAGCCATCGTTTGGCCCGAAAATACCGATTTCGGCCCATTTTTGTCAGGTGGTACGAAAATCGCCCGAAAAGTGCAGATGAAATCGACGACCGCGAGATTCTTGTAGCATTCTTCTCCTAAATTTATGACTGTGTCTCGGGTTTCGTGTCGGATTTCAAACCCAAGCCATCGTTTGGCCCGAAAATACCGATTTCGGCCCATTTTTGTCGGGTGGTACGAAAACCGCCTGAAGAGTCCAGATTAAATCGACGACCGCGAGATCCTTGTAGCATTCTTCTCCTAAATTTATGACTTTGTCTCAGGTTCCGTGTCGGATTTCAAACCCTAGCCATCGTGTGGCCCGAAAATACCGATTTCGGCCCATTTTTGTCGGGTGGTACGAAAATCGCCCGAAAATTGCAGATGAAATCGACGACCGCGAGATCCTTGTAGCATTCTTCTCCTAAATTTATGACTGTGTCTCGGGTTTCGTGTTGGATTTCAAACCCTAGCCATCGTCTGGCCCGAAAATACTGATTTCGGCCCATTTTTGTCAGGTGGTACGAAAATCTCCCGAAAAGTGCAGATGAAATCGACGACCGCGAGATCCTTGTAGCATTCTTCTCCTAAATTTATGACTGTGTCTCGGGTTTCGTGTCGGATTTCAAACCCTAGCCATCGTTTGGCCCGAAAATACCGATTTCGGCCCATTTTTGTCGGGTGGTACGAAAATCGCCCGAAAAGTGCAGATGAAATAGACGACCGCCAGATCCTTGTACCATTCTTCTCCCAATTTTATGACTGTGTCTCGGGTTCCGTGTCGGATTTCAAACCCTAGCCATCGTCTGGCCCGAAAATACCGATTTCGGCCCATTTTTGTCGGGTGGTACGAAAATCGCCCGAAAAGTGCAGATGAAATCGACGACCGCGAGATTCTTGTAGCATTCTTCTCCTTAATTTATGACTGTGTCTCGGGTTCCGTGTCGGATTTCAAACCCTAGCCATCGTCTGGCCCGAAAATACCGATTTCAGCCCATTTTTGTCGGGTGGTACGAAAATCGCCCGAAAAGTGCAGATAAAATCGACTACCGCGAGATCCTTGTAGCATTCTTCTCCTAAATTTATGACTGTGTCTCGGGTTCCGTGTCGGATTTCAAACCCTAGCCTTCGTCTGGCCCGAAAATACCGATTTCGGCCCATTTTTGTCGGGTGGTACGAAAATCGCCCGAAAAGTGCAGATGAAATCGACGACCGCGAGATCCTTATAGCATTCTTCTCCTCAATTTATGACTGTGTCTCGAGTTCCGTGTAGGATTTCAAACCCTAGCCATCGTCTGGACCGAAAATACCGATTTCGGCCCATTTTTGTCGGTTGGTATGAAAATCGCCCGAAAAGTGCAGATGAAATCGACGACCGCGAGATCCTGGTAGCACTCTTCTCCTAAATTTATGACTGTGTCTCGGGTTCCATGTAGAATTTCAAACCCTAGCCATCGTCTGTACCGAATATACCGATTTCGGCCCATTTTTGTCGGGTGGTATGAAAATCGCCCGAAAAGTGCAGATGAAATCGACGACCGCGAGATCCTGGTAGCATTCTTCTCCTAAATTTATGACTGTGTCTCGGGTTCCGTGTCGGATTTCAAACCCTAGCCATCGTTTGGCCCGAAAATACCGATTTCGGCCCATTTTTGTCGGGTGGTACGAAAATCGCCCGAAAAGTGCAGATGAAATAGACGACCGCGAGATCCTTGTAGCATTCTTCTCCTAATTTTGTGACTATGTCTCGGGTTCCGTGTCTGATTTCAAACCATAGCCATCGTCTGGCCCGAAAATACCGATTTCGGCCCATTTTTGTCGGGTGGTACGAAAATCGCCCGAAAAGTGCAGATGAAATTGACGACCGCGAGATCCTTATAGCATTCTTCTCAAAAATTTATGACTGTGTCTCAGGTTCCGTGTTAGATTTCAAATCCTAGCCATCGTGTGGCCCGAAAATACCGATTTCGGGCCATTTTTGTCGGGTGGTACGAAAATCGCCCGAAAAGTGCAGATGAAATCGACGACCGCGAGATTCTTGTAGCATTCTTCTCCTAAATTTATGACTGTGTCTCGGGTTTCGTGTCGGATTTCAAACCCTAGCCATCGTCTGGCCCGAAAATACTGATTTCGGCCCATTTTTGTCTGGTTGTACGAAAATCGCCCGAAAAGTGCAGATTAAATCGCCGACTGCGAGATCCTTGTAGCATTCTTCTCCTATATTTATGACTGTGTCTCGTGTACCGTGTCAGATTTCAAACCCTAGCCATTGTCTGGCCTGAAAATACCGATTTTGGCCCATTTTTGTCGGGTGGTACGAAAATCGCTCGAAAAGTGCAGATGAAATCGACGACCGCGAGATTCTTGTAGCATTCTTCTCCTAAATTTATGATTGTGTCTCGGGTTTCGTGTCGGATTTCAAACCCTAGCCATCGTTTGGCCCGAAAATACCGATTTCGGCCCATTTTTGTCAAGTGGTACGAAAATCGCCCGAAAAGTGCAGATGAAATCGACGACCGCGAGATCTTTGTAGCATTCTTCTCCTCAATTTATGACTGTGTCTCAGGTTTCGTGTCGGATTTCAAACCCTAGCCATCGTCTGGCCCGAAAATACCGATTTCGGCCCATATTTGTCTGGTTGTACGAAAATCGCCCGAAAAGTGCAGATTAAATCAACGACTGCGAGATCCTTGTAGCATTCTTTTTCTATATTTATGACTGTGTCTCGTGTACCGTGTCAGATTTCAAACCCTAGCCATCGTCTGGCCCGAAAATACCGATTTTGGCCCATTTTTGTCAGGTGGTATGAAAATCGCTCGAAAAGTGCAGATGAAATCGACGACCGCGAGATTCTTGTAGCATTCTTCTCCTAAATTTATGACTGTGTCTCGGGTTTCGTGTCGGATTTCAAACCCTAGCCATCGTTTGGCCCGAAAATACCGATTTCGGCCCATTTTTGTCGGGTGGTACGAAAATCGCCCGAAAAGTGGAGATGAAATCGACGACCGCGAGATTCTTGTAGCATTCTTCTCCTAAATTTATGACTGTGTCTCGGGTTTCGTGTCGGATTTCAAACCCAAGCCATCGTTTGGCCCGAAAATACCGATTTCGGCCCATTTTTGTCGGGTGGTACGAAAATCGCCCGAAAAGTGCAGATGAAATCGCAACCGCGAGATCCTTGTAGCATTGTTCTCCTAATTTTATGACTGTGTCTTGGGTTCTGTGTCGGATTTCAAACCCTAGCCATCGTCTGGCTCGAAAATATCGATTTCAGCCCATTTTTGTCGGGTGGTACAAAAATGGCCTGAAAAGTCCAGATGAAATCGACGACCGCGAGATCCTTGTAGCATTCTTCTCCAAAATTTATGACTGTGTCTCGGGTTCCGTGTCAGATTGCAAACCCTAGCCATCGTCTGGCCTGAAAATACCGATTTCGTCCCATTTTTGTCAGGTGGTACGAAAATCGCACGAAAAGTGCAGATGAAATCGACGACCGCGAGATCCTTGTAGCATTCTTCTCGTTAATTTATGACTGTGTCTCGGGTTCCGTGTCGGATTTCAAACCCTAGCCATCGTCTGGCCCGAAAATACCGATTTCAGCCCATTTTTATCGGGTGGTACGAAAATCTCCCGAAAAGTGCCGATGAAATCAACGACCGCGAGATTCTTGTAGCATTCTTCTCCTAAATTTATGACTGTGTCTCGGGTTTCGTTTTGGATTTCAAACCCTAGCCATCGTCTGGCCCAAAAATACCGATTTCGACCCATTTTTGTCGCGTGGTACGAAAATCGCCCGAAAAGTGCATATGAAATCGACGACCGCGAGATCCTTGTACCATTCTTCTCCTAAATTTATGACTGTCTCTCGGGTTCCGTGTCAGATTTCAAACCCTAGCCATCGTTTGGCCCGAAAATACCGATTTCGGCCCATTTTTGTCGGGTGGTACGAAAATCGCCCGAAAAGTCCAGATGAAATCGACGACCGCGAGATCCTTGTAGCATTCTTCTCCTTAATTTATGACTGTGTCTCGGGTTCCGTGTCGGATTTCAAACCCTAGCCATCGTCTGACCCGAAAATACCGATTTCGACCCATTTTTGTCGGGTGGTACGAAAATCTCCTGAAAAGTGCAGATGAAATCGACGACCGCGAGATTCTTGTAGCATTCTTCTCCTAAATTTATGACTGTGTCTCGGGTTTCGTGTCGGATTTCAAACCCAAGCCATCGTTTGGCCCGAAAATACCGATTTCGGCCCATTTTTGTCGGGTGGTACGAAAACCGCCTGAAGAGTCCAGATTAAATCGACGACCGCGAGATCCTTGTAGCATTCTTCTCCTAAATTTATGACTTTGTCTCAGGTTCCGTGTCGGATTTCAAACCCTAGCCATCGTGTGGCCCGAAAATACCGATTTCGGCCCATTTTTGTCGGGTGGTACGAAAATCGCCCGAAAATTGCAGATGAAATCGACGACCGCGAGATCCTTGTAGCATTCTTCTCATAAATTTATGACTGTGTCTCGGGTTCCGTGTCGGATTTCAAACCCTAGCCATCGTCTGGCCCGAAAATACTGATTTCGGCCCATTTTTGTCAGGTGGTACGAAAATCGCCCGAAAAGTGCAGATGAAATAGACGACCGCGAGATCCTTGTAGCATTCTTCTCCTAATTTTGTGACTGTGTCTCGGGTTCCGTGTCTGATTTCAAACCATAGCCATCGCCTGGCCCGAAAATACCGATTTCGGCCCATTTTTGTCAGGTGGTACGAAAATCGCCCGAAAAGTGCAGATGAAATTGACGACCGCGAGATCCTTATAGCATTCTTCTCAAAAATTTATGACTGTGTCTCAGGTTCCGTGTCAGATTTCAAATCCTAGCCATCGTGTGGCCCGAAAATACCGATTTCGGGCCATTTTTGTCGGGTGGTACGAAAATCGCCCGAAAAGGGCTGATGAAATCGACGACCGCGAGATTCTTGTAGCATTCTTCTCCTAAATTTATGACTGTGTCTCGGGTTTCGTGTCGGATTTCAAACCCTAGCCATCGTCTGGCCCGAAAATACTGATTTCGGCCCATTTTTGTCGGGTGGTACGAAAATCGCCCGAAAAGTGCAGATGAAATCGACGACCGCGAGATCCTTGTAGCATTCTTCTCCTAAATTTATGACTGTGTCTCGGGTTTCGTGTCGGATTTCAAACCCTAGCCATCGTCTGGCCCGAAAATACCGATGTCGGCCCATTTTTGTCAGGTGGTACGAAAATCGCCCGAAAAGTGCAGATGAAATCGATGACCGCGATATCCTTGTAGCATTCTTCTCCTCAATTTATGACTATGTCTCGGGTTCCGTGTCGGATTTCAAACCCTAGCCATCGTCTGGACCGAAAATACCGATTTCGGCTAATTTTTGTCGGGTGGTACGAAAATCGCCCGAAAAGTGCAGATGAAATCGAAGACCGCGAGATTCTTGTAGCATTCTTCTCCTAAATTTATGACTGTGTCTCGGGTTTCGTGTCGGATTTCAAACCCTAGCCATCGTTTGGCCCGAAAATACCGATTTCGGCCCATTTTTGTCGGGTGGTACGAAAATCGCCCGAAAAGTGGAGATGAAATCGACGACCGCGAGATTCTTGTAGCATTCTTCTCCTAAATTTATGACTGTGTCTCGGGTTTCGTGTCGGATTTCAAACCCAAGCCATCGTTTGGCCCGAAAATACCGATTTCGGCCCATTTTTGTCGGGTGGTACGAAAATCGCCCGAAAAGTGCAGATGAAATCGCAACCGCGAGATCCTTGTAGCATTGTTCTCCTAATTTTATGACTGTGTCTTGGATTCTGTGTCGGATTTCAAACCCTAGCCATCGTCTGGCTCGAAAATATCGATTTCAGCCCATTTTTGTCGGGTGGTACAAAAATGGCCTGAAAAGTCCAGATGAAATCGACGACCGCGAGATCCTTGTAGCATTCTTCTCCAAAATTTATGACTGTATCTCGGGTTCCGTGTCAGATTGCAAACCCTAGCCATCGTCTGGCCTGAAAATACCGATTTCGTCCCATTTTTGTCGGGTGGTACGAAAATCGCACGAAAAGTGCAGATGAAATCGACGACCGCGAGATCCTTGTAGCATTCTTCTCGTTAATTTATGACTGTGTCTCGGGTTCCGTGTCGGATTTCAAACCCTAGCCATCGTCTGGCCCGAAAATACCGATTTCAGCCCATTTTTATCGGGTGGTACGAAAATCTCCCGAAAAGTGCAGATGAAATCGACGACCGCGAGATTCTTGTAGCATTCTTCTCCTAAATTTATGACTGTGTCTCGGGTTTCGTGTCGGATTTCAAACCCAAGCCATCGTTTGGCCCGAAAATACCGATTTCGGCCCATTTTTGTCGGGTGGTACGAAAACCGCCTGAAGAGTCCAGATTAAATCGACGACCGCGAGATCCTTGTAGCATTCTTCTCCTAAATTTATGACTTTGTCTCAGGTTCCGTGTCGGATTTCAAACCCTAGCCATCGTGTGGCCCGAAAATACCGATTTCGGCCCATTTTTGTCGGGTGGTACGAAAATCGCCCGAAAATTGCAGATGAAATCGACGACCGCGAGATCCTTGTAGCATTCTTCTCATAAATTTATGACTGTGTCTCGGGTTCCGTGTCGGATTTCAAACCCTAGCCATCGTCTGGCCCGAAAATACTGATTTCGGCCCATTTTTGTCAGGTGGTACGAAAATCGCCCGAAAAGTGCAGATGAAATCGACGACCGCGAGATCCTTGTAGCATTCTTCTCCTAAATTTATGAATGTGTCTCGGGTTTCGTGTCGGATTTCAAACCCTAGCCATCGTCTGGCCCGAAAATACCGATTTCGGCCCATTTTTGTCGGGTGGTACGAAAATCGCCCAAAAAGTCCAGATGAAATCGACGACCGCGAGATCCTTGTAGCATTCTTCTCCAAAATTTATGACTGTGTCTCGGGTTCCGTGTCGGATTTCAAACCCTAGCCATCGTCTGGCCCGAAAATACCGATTTCGGCCCATTTTTATCGGGTGGTACGAAAATCGCCCGAAAAGTGCAGATGAAATCGACGACCGCGAGATCCTTGTAGCATTCTTCTCCTTAATTTATGACTGTGTCTCGGGTTCCGTGTCGGATTTCAAACCCTAGCCATCGTCTGGCCCGAAAATACCGATTTCGGCCCATTTTTGTCGGGTGGTACGAAAATCGCCCGAATAGTGCAGATGAAATCGACGACCGCGAGATCCTTGTAGCATTCTTCTCCTCAATTTATGACTGTGTCTCGGGTTCCGTGTCAGATTTCAAACCCTAGTCATCGTCTGGCCCAAAAACACCGATTTCTGCCCATTTTTGTCTGGTGGTACGAAAATCGCCCGAAAACTGCAGATGAAATCGACGACCGCGTGATTCTTGTAGCATTCTTCTCCTAAATTTATGACTGTGTCTCGGGTTTCGTGTCGGATTTCAAACCCTAGCCATCGTCTGGCCCGAAAATACCGATTTCGGCCCATTTTTGTCGGGTGGTACGAAAATCGCCTGAAAAGTGCAGATGAAATCGACAACTGCGAGATCCTTGTAGCATTCTTCTCCTCAATTTATGACTGTGTCTCGGGTTCCGTGTCGGATTTAAAACCCCTAGCCATCGTCTGGACCGAAAATACAGATTTCGGCTAATTTTTGTCGGGTGGTACGAAAATCGCCCGAAAAGTGCAGATGAAATCGACGACCGCGAGATTCTTGAAGCATTCTTCTCCTAAATTTATGACTGTGTCTCGGGTTTCGTGTCGGATTTCAAACCCAAGCCATCGTTTGGCCCGAAAATACCGATTTCGGCCCATTTTTGTCGGGTGGTACGAAAATCGCCCGAAAAGTGCAGATGAAATCGCAACCGCGAGATCCTTGTAGCATTCTTCTCCTAATTTTATGACTGTGTCTCGGGGTTCCGTGTCGGATTTCAAACCCTAGCCATCGTGTGGCCCGAAAATACCGATTTCGGCCCATTTTTGTCGGGTGGTACGAAAATCGCCCGAAAATTGCAGATGAAATCGACGACCGCGAGATCCTTGTAGCATTCTTCTCCTAAATTTATGACTGTGTCTCGGGTTTCGTGTCGGATTTCAAACCCTAGCCATCGTCTGGCCCGAAAATACTGATTTCGGCCCATTTTTGTCAGGTGGTACGAAAATCGCCCGAAAAGTGCAGATGAAATCGACGACCGCGAGATCCTTGTAGCATTCTTCTCCTAAATTTATGACTGTGTCTCGGGTTTCGTGTCGGATTTCAAACCCTAGCCATCGTTTGGCCCGAAAATACCGATTTCGGCCCATTTTTGTCGGGTGGTACGAAAATCGCCCGAAAATTCCAGATGAAATCGACGACCGCGAGATCCTTGTAGCATTCTTCTCCTAAATTTATGACTGTGTCTCGGGTTCCGTGTCGGATTTCAAACCCTAGCCATCGTCTGGCCCGAAAATACCGATTTCGGCCCATTTTTGTCGGGTGGAACGAAAATCGCCCGAAAAGTCCAGATGAAATCACCGACCGCGAGATCCTTGTAGCATTCTTCTCTTAAATTTATGAGTGTGTCTCGGGTTCCGTGTCGGATTTTAAACCCTTGCCATCGTCTGGCCCGAAAATACCGATTTCGGACCATTTTTGTCGGGTGGTACGAAAATCGCCCGAAAAGTGCAGATGAAATCGACGACCGCGAGATCCTGGTAGCATGCTTCTCCTAAATTTATGATTGTGTCTCGGGTTCCGTGTCGGATTTCAAACCCTAGCAATCGTCTGGCCTGAAAATACCGATTTCGGCCCATTTTTGTCGGGTGGTACGAAAATCGCCCGAAAAGTCCAGATGAAATCGACGACCGCGAGATCCTTGTAGCATTCTTCTCCAAAATTTATGACTGTGTCTCGGGTTCCGTGTCGGATTTCAAACCCTAGCCATCATCTGGCCCAAAAATACCGATTTCGGCCCATTTTTGTCGGGTGGTACGAAAATCGCCCGAAAAGTCCAGATGAAATCAACGACCGCGAGATCCTTGTAGCATTCTTCTCCTAAATTTATGACTGTGTCTCGGGTTCCGTGTCGGATTTCAAACCCTAGCCATCGTTTGGCCCGAAAATA
Organism: Cicer chorassanicum; assembly: GCA_037974735.1. Lineage (NCBI taxonomy): Eukaryota > Viridiplantae > Streptophyta > Magnoliopsida > Fabales > Fabaceae > Cicer > Cicer chorassanicum. Next base: position 308,462 of record JBBPBP010000782.1, on the reverse strand, counting down.
CCGATTTCGGCCCATTTTTGTCGGGTGGTACGAAAATCGCCCGAAAAGTGCAGATGAAATAGACGACCGCGAGATCCTTGTAGCATTCTTCTCCTAATTTTGTGACTGTGTCTCGGGTTCCGTGTCTGATTTCAAACCATAGCCATCGTCTGGCCCGAAAATACCGATTTCGGCCCATTTTTGTCAGGTGGTACGAAAATCGCCCGAAAAGTGCAGATGAAATTGACGACTGCGAGATCCTTATAGCATTCTTCTCAAAAATTTATGACTGTGTCTCAGGTTCCGTGTCAGATTTCAAATCCTAGCCATCGTGTGGCCCGAAAATACCGATTTCGGGCCATTTTTGTCGGGTGGTACGAAAATCGCCCGAAAAGGGCAGATGAAATCGACGACCGCGAGATTCTTGTAGCATTCTTCTCCTAAATTTATGACTGTGTCTCGGGTTTCGTGTCGGATTTCAAACCCTAGCCATCGTCTGGCCCGAAAATACTGATTTCGGCCCATTTTTGTCGGGTGGTACGAAAATCGCCCGAAAAGTGCAGATGAAATCGACGACCGCGAGATCCTTGTAGCATTCTTCTCCTAAATTTATGACTGTGTCTCGGGTTTCGTGTCGGATTTCAAACCCTAGCCATCGTCTGGCCCGAAAATACCGATGTCGGCCCATTTTTGTCAGGTGGTACGAAAATCGCCCGAAAAGTGCAGATGAAATCGATGACCGCGATATCCTTGTAGCATTCTTCTCCTCAATTTATGACTATGTCTCGGGTTCCGTGTCGGATTTCAAACCCTAGCCATCGTCTGGACCGAAAATACCGATTTCGGCTAATTTTTGTCGGGTGGTACGAAAATCGCCCGAAAAGTGCAGATGAAATCGACGACCGCGAGATCCTTGTAGCATTCTTCTCCTAAATTTATGACTGTGTCTCGGGTTTCGTGTCGGATTTCAAACCCTAGCCATCGTCTGGCCCGAAAATACCGATGTCGGCCCATTTTTGTAGGGTGGTACGAAAATCGCCCGAAAAGTGCAGATGAAATCGACGACCGCGAGATCCTTATAGCATTCTTCTCCAAAATTTATGACTGTGTCTCAGGTTCTGCGTCAGATTTCAAACCCTAGCCAACGTGTGGCCCGAAAATACTGATTTCAGCCCATTTTTGTCGGGTGATACGAAAATCGCCCGAAAAGTGCAGATGAAATCGACGACCGCGAGATCCTTGTAGCATTCTTCTCCTAAATTTATGACTGTGTCTCGGGTTTCGTGTCGGATTTCAAACCCTAGCCATCGTCTGGCCCGAAAATACCGATTTCGGCCCAATTTTGTCGGGTGGTATGAAAATCGCCCGAAAAGTGCAGATGAAATCGACAACTGCGAGATCCTTGTAGCATTCTTCTCCTCAATTTATGACTGTGTCTCGGGTTCCGTGTCGGATTTAAAACCCCTAGCCATCGTCTGGACCGAAAATACCGATTTCGGCTAATTTTTGTCGGGTGGTACGAAAATCGCCCGAAAAGTGCAGATGAAATCGACGACCGCGAGATCCTTATAGCATTCTTCTCCAAAATTTATGACTGTGTCTCAGGTTCCGTGTCGGATTTCAAACCCAAGCCATCGTTTGGCTCGAAAATACCGATTTCTGCCCATTTTTGTTGGGTGGTACGAAAATCGCCCGAAAAGTGCAGATGAAATCGCAACCGCAAGATCCTTGTAGCATTGTTCTCCTAATTTTATGACTGTGTCTTGGGTTCTGTGTCGGATTTCAAACCCTAGCCATCGTCTGGCTCGAAAATACCGATTTCAGCCCATTTTTGTCGGGTGGTACGAAAATCGCCCGAAAAGTGCAGATGAAATCGACGACCGCGAGATCCTTGTAGCATTCTTCTCGTTAATTTATGACTGTGTCTCGGGTTCCGTGTCGGATTTCAAACCCTAGCCATCGTCTGGCCCGAAAATACCGATTTCAGCCCATTTTTATCGGGTGGTACGAAAATCTCCCGAAAAGTGCAGATGAAATCAACGACCGCGAGATTCTTGTAGCATTCTTCTCCTAAATTTATGACTGTGTCTCGGGTTTCATTTTGGATTTCAAACCCTAGCCATCGTCTGGCCCAAAAATACCGATTTCGACCAATTTTTGTCGCGTGGTACGAAAATCGCCCGAAAAGTGCATATGAAATCGACGACCGCGAGATCCTTGTACCATTCTTGTCGTAAATTTATGACTGTCTCTCGGGTTCCGTGTCAGATTTCAAACCCTAGCCATCGTCTGGCCCGAAAATACCGATTTCGGCCCATTTTTGTCGGGTGGTACGAAAATCGCCCGAAAAGTCCAGATGAAATCGACGACCGCGAGATCCTTGTAGCATTCTTCTCCTTAATTTATGACTGTGTCCCGGGTTCCGTGTCGGATTTCAAACCCTAGCCATCGTCTGGCCCGAAAATACCGATTTCGGCCCATTTTTGTCGGGTGGTACGAAAATCGCCCGAAAAGTGCAGATGAAATCGACGACCGCGAGATTCTTGTAGCATTCTTCTCCTAAATTTATGACTGTGTCTCGGGTTTCGTGTCGGATTTCAAACCTAAGCCATCGTTTGGCCCGAAAATACCGATTTCGGCCCATTTTTGTCGGTGGTACGAAAACCGCCTGAAAAGTCCAGACTAAATCGACGATCGCGAGATCCTTGTAGCATTCTTCTCCTAAATTTATGACTGTGTCTCTGGTTTCGTGTGGGATTTCAAACCCTAGCAATTGTCTGGCCCAAAAATACCGATTTCGGCCCATTTTTGTCGCGTGGTACGAAAATCGCCCGAAAAGTGCAGATGAAATCGACGACCGCGAGATCCTTGTAGCATTCTTCTCCTAAATTTATGACTGTGTCTCGGGTTCCGTGTCAGATTTCAAACCCTAGCCATCGTCTGGCCCGAAAATACCGATTTCGGCCCATTTTTGTCGGGTGGTACAAAAATCGCCCGAAAAGTCCAGATGAAATCGACGACCGCGAGATCCTTGTAGCATTCTTCCCCAAAATTTATGATTGTGTATCGGGTTCCGTGTCGAATTTCAAACCCTAGCCATCGTCTGGCCCGAAAATACCGATTTCGTCCTATTTTTGTCGGGTGGTACGAAAATCGCCCGAAAAGTGCAGATGAAATCGAGGACCGCAAGATCCTTGTAGCATTCTTCTCCTTAATTTATGACTGTGTCTCGGGTTCGGTGTCGGATTTCAAACCCTAGCCATCGTCTGGCCCGAAAATACCGATTTTGGCCTATTTTTGTCGGGTGGTACGAAAATCTCCCAAAAAGTGCAGATGAAATCGACGACCGCGAGATTCTTGTAGCATTCTTCTCCTAAATTTATGACTGTGTCTCAGGTTTCGTGTCGGATTTCAAACCTAAGTCATTGTTTGGCCCGAAAATACCGATTTCGGCCCATTTTTGTCGGGTGGTACGAAAATCGCCCGAAAAGTCCAGATGAAATCGACGACCGCGAGATCCTTGTAGCATTCTTCTCCTTAATTTATGACTGTGTCTCGGGTTCCGTGTCGGATTTCAAACCCTAGCCATCGTCTGGCCCGAAAATACCGATTTCAGCCCATTTTTATCGGGTGGTACGAAAATCTCCCGAAAAGTGCAGATGAAATCGACGACCGCGAGATTCTTGTAGCATTCTTCTCCTAAATTTATGACTGTGTCTCGGGTTTCGTTTTGGATTTCAAACCCTAGCCATCGTCTGGCCCAAAAATACCGATTTCGACCCATTTTTGTCGCGTGGTACGAAAATCGCCCGAAAAGTGCATATGAAATCGACGACCGCGAGATCCTTGTACCATTCTTCTCCTAAATTTATGACTGTCTCTCGGGTTCTGTGTCAGATTTCAAACCCTAGTCATCGTCTGGCCCGAAAATACCGATTTCGGCACATTTTTGTCGGGTGGTACGAAAATCGCCCGAAAAGTCCAGACGAAATCGACGACCGCGAGATCCTTGTAGCATTCTTCTCCAAAATTTATGACTGTGTCTCGGGTTCCGTGTCTGATTTCAAACCCTAGCCATCGTCTGGCCCGAAAATACTGATTTCGGCCCATTTTTGTCGGGTGGTACGAAAATCGCCCGAAAAGTGCAGATGAAATCGACGACCGCGAGTTCCTTGTAGCATTCTTCTCCTTAATTTATGACTGTGTCTCGGGTTCCGTGTCGGATTTCAAACCCTAGCCATCGTCTCGCCCGAAAATACCGATTTCAGCCCATTTTTATCGGGTGGTACGAAAATCTCCCGAAAAGTGCAGATGAAATCGACGACCGCGAGATTCTTGTAGCATTCTTCTCCTAAATTTATGACTGTGTCTCGGGTTTCGTTTTGGATTTCAAACCCTAGCCATCGTCTGGCCCAAAAATACCGATTTCGACCCATTTTTGTCGCGTGGTACGAAAATCGCCCGAAAAGTGCAGATGAAATCGACGACCGCGAGATCCTTATAGCATTCTTCTCCAAAATTTATGACTGTGTCTCAGGTTCCGTGTCGGATTTCAAACCCTAGCCATCGTGTGACCCAAAAATACCGATTTCGGCCCATTTTTGTTGGGTGGTACGAAAATCCCCCGAAAATTGCAGATGAAATCGACGACCGCGAGATCCTTGTACCATTCTTGTCCTAAATTTATGACTGTCTGTCGGGTTCCGTGTCTGATTTCAAACCCTAGCCATCGTCTGTCCCGAAAATACCGATTTCGGCCCATTTTTGTCGAGTGATACGAAAATCGCCCGAAAAGTGCAGATGAAATAGACGACCGCGAGATCCTTGTAGCATTCTTCTCCTAATTTTGTGACTGTGTCTCGGGTTCCGTGTCGGATTTAAAACCATAGCCATCGTCTGGCCCGATAATACCGATTTCGGCCCATTTTTGTCGGGTGGTACGAAAATCGCCCGAAAAGTGCAGATGAAATTGACGACCGCGAGATCCTTATAGCATTCTTCTCAAAAATTTATGACTGTGTCTCAAGTTCCGTGTTGGATTTCAAACCCTAGCCATCGTCTGGCCCGAAAATACTGATTTCGGCCCATTTTTGTCATGTGGTACGAAAATCGCCCGAAAAGTGCAGATGAAATAGACGACCGCGAGATCCTTGTAGCATTCTTCTCCTAAATTTATGACTCTGTCTCGGGTTTCGTGTCGGATTTCAAACCCTAGCCATCGTTTGGCCCGAAAATACCGATTTCGGCCCATTTTTGTCGGGTGGTACGAAAATCGCCCGAAAAGTGCAGATGAAATAGACGACCGCGAGATCCTTGTAGCATTCTTCTCCTAATTTTATGACTGTGTCTCGGGTTCCGTGTCGGATTTCAAACCATAGCCATCGTCTGGCCCGAAAATACCGATTTCGGCCCATTTTTGTCGGGTGGTACGAAAATCGCCCGAAAAGTGCAGATGAAATTGACGACCGCGAGATCCTTATAGCATTCTTATCCAAAATTTATGAATGTGTCTCAGGTTCCGTGTCGGATTTCAAACCCTAGCCATCGTGTGGCCCGAAAATACCGATTTCGGCCCATTTTTGTCGGGTGGTACGAAAATCGCCCGAAAAGTGTAGATGAAACCGACGACCGCGAGATTCTTGTAGCATTCTTCTCCTAAATTTATGACTGTGTCTCGGGTTTCGTGTCGGATTTCAAACCCAAGCCATCGTCTGGCCCGAAAATACCGATTTCGGCCCATTTTTGTCGGGTGGTACGAAAACCGCCTGAAGAGTCCAGATTAAATCGACGATCGCGAGATCCTTGTAGCATTCTTCTCCTAAATTTATGACTTTGTCTCTAGTTTTGTGTCAGATTTCAAACCCTAGCCATCGTGTTGCCCAAAAATACCGATTTCGGCCCATTTTTGTCGCGTGGTACGAAAATCGCCCGAAAAGTGTAGATGAAATCGACGACCGCGAGATCCTTATAGCATTCTTCTCCAAAATTTATGACTGTGTCTCAGGTTCCGTGTCAGATTTCAAACCCTAGCCATCGTGTGGCCCGAAAATACCGATTTCGGCCCATTTTTGTCGGGTGGTACGAAAATCGCCTGAAAATTGCAGATGAAATCGACGACCGCGAGATCCTTGTACCATTCTTGTCCTAAATTTATGACTGTCTCTCGGGTTCCGTGTCTGATTTCAAACCCTAGCCATCGTCTGGCCCGAAAATACCGATTTCAGCCCATTTTTGTCGGGTGGTACGAAAATCGCCCGAAAAGTCCAGATGAAATCGACGACCGCGAGATCCTTGTAGCATTCTTCTCCTTAATTTATGACTGTGTCTCGGGTTCCGTGTCGGATTTCAAACCCTAGCCATCGTCTGGCCCGAAAATACCGATTTCAGCCCATTTTTATCGGGTGGTACGAAAATCTCCCGAAAAGTGCAGATGAAATCGACGACCGCGAGATTCTTGTAGCATTCTTCTCCTAAATTTATGACTGTGTCTCGGGTTTCGTGTCGGATTTCAAACCCAAGCCATCGTTTGGCCCGAAAATACCGATTTCGGCCCATTTTTGTCGGGTGGTACGAAAATCGCCCGAAAATTGCAGATGAAATCGACGACCGCGAGATCCTTGTACCATTCTTGTCCTAAATTTATGACTGTCTCTCGGGTTCCGTGTCTGATTTCAAACTCTAGCCATCGTCTGGCCCGAAAATACCGATTTCGGCCCATTTTTGTTGGGTGGTACGAAAATCGCCCGAAAAGTCCAGATGAAATCGACGACCGCGAGAACCTTGTAGCATTCTTCTCCTTAATTTATGACTGTGTCTCGGGTTCCGTGTCGGATTTCAAACCCTAGCCATCGTCTGGCCCGAAAATACCGATTTCGGCCCATTTTTGTCGGGTGGTACGAAAATCGCCCGAAAAGTGCAGATGAAATCGACGACCGCGAGATCCTTATAGCATTCTTCTCCTCCATTTATGATTGTGTCTCGGGTTCCGTGTCGGATTTCAAACCCTAGCCATCGTCTGGCCCGAAAATACCTATTTCGGCCCATTTTTGTCGGGTGGTACGAAAATCGCCCGAAAAGTGCAGATGAAATCGACGACCGCGAGATTCTTGTAGCATTCTTCTCCTAAATTTATGACTGTGTCTCGGGTTTCGTGTCGGATTTCAAACCCTAGCCATCGTCTGGCCCGAAAATACCGATTTCGGCCCATTTTTGTCGGGTGGTACGAAAATCGCCTGAAAAGTGCAGATGAAATCGACAACCGCGAGATCCTTGTAGCATTCTTCTCCTCAATTTATGACTGTGTCTCGGGTTCCGTGTCGGATTTAAAACCCCTAGCCATCGTCTGGACCGAAAATACCGATTTCGGCTAATTTTTGTCGGGTGGTACGAAAATCGCCCGAAAAGTGCAGATGAAATCGACGACCGCGAGATTCTTGTAGCATTCTTCTCCTAAATTTATGACTGTGTCTCGGGTTTCGTGTCGGATTTCAAACCCAAGCCATCATTTGGCCCGAAAATACCGATTTCGGCCCATTTTTGTCGGGTGGTACGAAAATCGCCCGAAAAGTGCAGATGAAATCGCAACCGCGACATCCTTGTAGCATTCTTCTCCTAATTTTATGACTGTGTCTCGGGTTCTGTGTCGGATTTCAAACCCTAGCCATCGTCTGGCTCGAAAATACCGATTTCAGCCCATTTTTGTCGGGTGGTACGAAAATGGCCTGAAAAGTCCAGATGAAATCGACGACCGCGGGATCCTTGTAGCATTCTTCTCCAAAATTTATGATTGTGTCTCGGGTTCCGTGTCAGATTGCAAACCCTAGCCATCGTCTGGCCTGAAAATACGGATTTCGTCTTCTTATTGTCGGGTGGTACGAAAATCGCCCGAAAAGTGCAGATGAAATCGACGACCGCGAGATCCTTGTAGCATTCTTCTCGTTAATTTATGACTGTGTCTCGGGTTCCGTGTCGGATTTCAAACCCTAGCCATCGTCTGGCCCGAAAATACCGATTTCAGCCCATTTTTATCGGGTGGTACGAAAATCTCCCGAAAAGTGCAGATGAAATCGACGACCGCGAGATTCTTGTAGCATTCTTCTCCTAAATTTATGACTGTGTCTCGGGTTTCGTTTTGGATTTCAAACCCTAGCCATCGTCTGGCCCAAAAATACCGATTTCGACCCATTTTTGTCGCGTGGTAGGAAAATCGCCCGAAAAGTGCATATGAAATCGACGACCGCGAGATCCTTGTACCATTCTTCTCCTAAATTTATGACTGTCTCTCGGGTTCTGTGTCAGATTTCAAACCCTAGTCATCGTCTGGCCCGAAAATACCGATTTCGGCACATTTTTGTCGGGTGGTACGAAAATCGCCCGAAAAGTCCAGACGAAATCGACGACCGCGAGATCCTTGTAGCATTCTTCTCCAAAATTTATGACTGTGTCTCGGGTTCCGTGTCTGATTTCAAACCCTAGCCATCGTCTGGCCCGAAAATACTGATTTCGGCCCATTTTTGTCGGGTGGTACGAAAATCGCCCGAAAAGTGCAGATGAAATCGACGACCGCGAGTTCCTTGTAGCATTCTTCTCCTTAATTTATGACTGTGTCTCGGGTTCCGTGTCGGATTTCAAACCCTAGCCATCGTCTCGCCCGAAAATACCGATTTCAGCCCATTTTTATCGGGTGGTACGAAAATCTCCCGAAAAGTGCAGATGAAATCGACGACCGCGAGATTCTTGTAGCATTCTTCTCCTAAATTTATGACTGTGTCTCGGGTTTCGTTTTGGATTTCAAACCCTAGCCATCGTCTGGCCCAAAAATACCGATTTCGACCCATTTTTGTCGCGTGGTACGAAAATCGCCCGAAAAGTGCAGATGAAATCGACGACCGCGAGATCCTTATAGCATTCTTCTCCAAAATTTATGACTGTGTCTCAGGTTCCGTGTCGGATATCAAACCCTAGCCATCGTGTGACCCAAAAATACCGATTTCGGCCCATTTTTGTCGGGTGGTACGAAAATCCCCCGAAAATTGCAGATGAAATCGACGACCGCGAGATCCTTGTACCATTCTTGTCCTAAATTTATGACTGTCTCTCGGGTTCCGTGTCTGATTTCAAACCCTAGCCATCGTCTGTCCCGAAAATACCGATTTCGGCCCATTTTTGTCGAGTGGTACGAAAATCGCCCGAAAAGTGCAGATGAAATAGACGACCGCGAGATCCTTGTAGCATTCTTCTCCTAATTTTGTGACTGTGTCTCGGGTTCCGTGTCGGATTTCAAACCATAGCCATCGTCTGGCCCGATAATACCGATTTCGGCCCATTTTTGTCGGGTGGTACGAAAATCGCCCGAAAAGTGCATATGAAATCGACGACCGCGAGATTCTTGTAGCATTCTTCTCCTAAATTTATGACTGTGTCTCGGGTTTCGTGTCGGATTTCAAACCCAAGCCATCGCCTGGCCCGAAAATACCGATTTCAGCCCATTTTTGTCGGGTGGTACGAAAATCGCCCGAAAATTGCAGATGAAATCGACGACCGCGAGATCCTTGTACCATTCTTGTCCTAAATTTATGACTGTCTCTGGTTTCGTGTCAGATTTCAAACCCTAGCCATCGTCTGGCCCAAAAATACCGATTTCGGCCCATTTTTGTCG
>JBBPBP010000782.1:262395-293321 GCA_037974735.1 Cicer chorassanicum | reverse complement strand
GAAATCGACGACCGCGAGTTCCTTGTAGCATTCTTCTCCTTAATTTATGACTGTGTCTCGGGTTCCGTGTCGGATTTCAAACCCTAGCCATCGTCTCGCCCGAAAATACCGATTTCAGCCCATTTTTATCGGGTGGTACGAAAATCTCCTGAAAAGTGCAGATGAAATCGACGACCGCGAGATTCTTGTAGCATTCTTCTTCTAAATTTATGACTGTGTCTTGGGTTTCGTTTTGGATTTCAAACCCTAGCCATCGTCTGGCCCAAAAATACCGATTTCGACCCATTTTTGTCGCGTGGTACGAAAATCGCCCGAAAAGTGCATATGAAATTGACGACCGCGAGATCCTTGTACCATTCTTCTCCTAAATTTATGACTGTCTCTCGGGTTCTGTGTCAGATTTCAAACCCTAACCATCGTCTGGCCCGAAAATACCGATTTCGGCACATTTTTGTCGGGTGGTACGAAAATCGCCCAAAAAGTCCAGATGAAATCGACGACCGCGAGATCCTTGTAGCATTCTTCTCCAAAATTTATGACTGTGTCTCGGGTTCCGTGTCGGATTTCAAACCCTAGCCATAGTCTGGCCCGAAAATACTGATTTCGGCCCATTTTTGTCGGGTGGTACGAAAATCGCCCGAAAAGTGCAGATGAAATCGACGACCGCGAGATCCTTGTAGCATTCTTCTCCTCAATTTATGACTGTGTCTCGGGTTCCGTGTCGGATTTCAAACCCTAGCAATCGTCTGGCCCCGAACATACCGATTTCGGCTAATTTTTGTCGGGTGGTACGAAAATCGCCCGAAAAGTGCAGATGAAATTGACGACCGCGAGATCCTTATAGCATTCTGCTCCAAAATTTATGAATGTGTCTCAGGTTCCGTGTCGGATTTCAAACCCTAGCCATCGTGTGGCGCGAAAATACCGATTTCGGCCCATTTTTGTCGGGTGGTACGAAAATCGCCCAAAAAGTGCAGATGAAATCGACGACCGCGAGATTCTTGTAGCATTCTTCTTCTAAATTTATGACTGTGTCTCGGGTTTCGTGTCGGATTTCAAACCCTAGCCATCGTCTGGCCCGAAAATACCGATTTCGGCCCATTTTTGTCGGGTGGTACGAAAATCGCCCGAATAGTCCAGATGATATCGACGACCGCAAGATCCTTGTAGCATTCTTCTCCTTAATTTATGACTGTGTCTCGGGTTCCATGTCGGATTTCAAACCCTAGCCATCGTCTAGCCCGAAAATACCGATTTCAGCCCATTTTTGTCGGGTGGTACGAAAATGGCCTGAAAAGTCCAGATGAAATCGACGACCGCGAGATCCTTGTAGCATTCTTCTCCTAAATTTATGACTGTGTCTCGGGTTCTGTGTCGGATTTCAAACCCTAGCCATCGTCTGGCCCGAAAATACCGATTTCAGCCCATTTTTGTCGGGTGGTACGAAAATCGCCCAAAAAGTGCATATGAAATCGACGACCGCGAGATCCTTGTAGCATTCTTCTCCTTAATTTATGACTGTGTCTCGGGTTCCGTGTCGGATTTCAAACCCTAGCCATCGTCTGGCCCGAAAATACCGATTTCAGCCCATTTTTATCGGGTGGTACGAAAATCTCCCGAAAAGTGCAGATGAAATCGACGACCGCGAGATTCTTGTAGCATTCTTCTCCTAAATTTATGACTGTGTCTCGGGTTTCGTTTTGGATTTCAAACCCTAGCCATCGTCTGGCCCAAAAATACCGATTTCGACCCATTTTTGTCGCGTGGTAGGAAAATCGCCCGAAAAGTGCATATGAAATCGACGACCGCGAGATCCTTGTACCATTCTTCTCCTAAATTTATGACTGTCTCTCGGGTTCTGTGTCAGATTTCAAACCCTAGTCATCGTCTGGCCCGAAAATACCGATTTCGGCACATTTTTGTCGGGTGGTACGAAAATCGCCCGAAAAGTCCAGACGAAATCGACGACCGCGAGATCCTTGTAGCATTCTTCTCCAAAATTTATGACTGTGTCTCGGGTTCCGTGTCTGATTTCAAACCCTAGCCATCGTCTGGCCCGAAAATACTGATTTCGGCCCATTTTTGTCGGGTGGTACGAAAATCGCCCGAAAAGTGCAGATGAAATCGACGACCGCGAGTTCCTTGTAGCATTCTTCTCCTTAATTTATGACTGTGTCTCGGGTTCCGTGTCGGATTTCAAACCCTAGCCATCGTCTCGCCCGAAAATACCGATTTCAGCCCATTTTTATCGGGTGGTACGAAAATCTCCCGAAAAGTGCAGATGAAATCGACGACCGCGAGATTCTTGTAGCATTCTTCTCCTAAATTTATGACTGTGTCTCGGGTTTCGTTTTGGATTTCAAACCCTAGCCATCGTCTGGCCCAAAAATACCGATTTCGACCCATTTTTGTCGCGTGGTACGAAAATCGCCCGAAAAGTGCATATGAAATTGACGACCGCGAGATCCTTGTACCATTCTTCTCCTAAATTTATGACTGTCTCTCGGGTTCTGTGTCAGATTTCAAACCCTAGCCATCGTCTGGCCCGAAAATACCGATTTCGGCACATTTTTGTCGGGTGGTACGAAAATCGCCCGAAAAGTCCAGATGAAATCGACGACCGCGAGATCCTTGTAGCATTCTTCTCCAAAATTTATGACTGTGTCTCGGGTTCCGTGTCGGATTTCAAACCCTAGCCATCGTCTGGCCCGAAAATACTGATTTCGACCCATTTTTGTCGGGTGGTACGAAAATCGCCCGAAAAGTGCAGATGAAATCGACGACCGCGAGATCCTTGTAGCATTCTTCTCCTCAATTTATGACTGTGTCTCGGGTTCCGTGTCGGATTTCAAACCTTAGCAATCGTCTGGCCCCGAACATACCGATTTCGGCTAATTTTTGTCGGGTGGTACGAAAATCGCCCGAAAAGTGCAGATGAAATTGACGACCGCGAGATCCTTATAGCATTCTGCTCCAAAATTTATGAATGTGTCTCAGGTTCCGTGTCGGATTTCAAACCCTAGCCATCGTGTGGCGCGAAAATACCGATTTCGGCCCATTTTTATCGGGTGGTACGAAAATCGCCCAAAAAGTGCAGATGAAATCGACGACCGCGAGATTCTTGTAGCATTCTTCTCCTAAATTTATGACTGTGTCTCGGGTTTCGTGTCGGATTTCAAACCCTAGCCATCGTCTGGCCTGAAAATACTGATTTCGGCCCATTTTTGTCGGGTGGTACGAAAATCGCCCGAAAAGTGCAGATGAAATCGACGACCGCGAGATCCTTGTAGCATTCTTCTCCTAAATTTATGACTGTGTCTCGGGTTCCGTGTCGGATTTCAAACCCTAACCATCGTCTGGCCCGAAAATACCGATTTCGGCCCATTTTTGTCGGGTGGTACGAAAATCGCCCGAAAAGTCCAGATGAAATCGAGGACCGCGAGATCCTTGTAGCATTCTTCTCCTAAATTTATGACTGTGTCTCGGGTTTCGTGTCGGATTTCAAACCCTAGCCATCGTCTGGCCCGAAAATACCGATTTCGGCCCATTTTTGTCGGGTGGTACGAAAATCGCCCGAAAAGTACACATAAAATCGACGACCGCGAGATTCTTGTAGCATTCTTCTCCTAAATTTATGACTGTGTCTCGGGTTTCGTGTCGGATTTCAAACCCTAGCCATCGTCTGGCCCGAAAATACCGATTTCGGCCCATTTTTGTCGGGTGGTACGAAAATCGCCCGAAAAGTGCAGATGAAATCGTCGACCGTGAGATCCTTGTAGCATTCTTTTCCTAAATTTATGACTGTGTCTCGGGTTCCGTGTCAGATTTCAAACCCTAGCCATCGTCTTGCCCGAAAATACCGATTTCGGCCTATTTTTGTCGGGTGGTACGAAAATCGCCCGAAAAGTCCAGATGAATTCGACGACCGCGAGATTCTTGTTGCATTCTTCTCCTAAATTTATGACTGTGTCTCGAGTTCCGTGTCGGATTTCAAACCCTAGCCATCGTTTGGCCCGAAAATACCGATTTCGGCCCATTTTTGACGGGTGGTACGAAAATCGCCCGAAAAGTGCAGATACAATCGACGACCGCGAGATCCTTGTAGCATTCTTCTCCTCAATTTATGACTGTGTCTCGGGTTCCGTGTCGGATTTCAAACCCTAGCCATCGTCTGGCCCGAAAATACCGATTTCGGCCCATTATTGGTAGGTGGTACGAAAATCGCCCGAAAAGTGCAGATGAAATCGACGACTGCGAGATTCTTGCAGCATTCTTCTCCTAAGTTTATGACTGTGTCTCGGGTTACGTGTCAAATTTCAAACCCTAGCCATCGTCTGGCCCGAAAATACCGATTTCGGCCCATTTTTGTCGGGTGGTACGAAAATGGCCCGAAAAGTGCAGATGAAATCGACGACCGCGAGATCCTTGAAGCATTCTTCTCCTAAATTTATGAATGTGTCTTGGGTTCCGTGTCGGATTTCAAACCCTAGCCATCGTCTGGCCCGAAAATACCGATTTCGGCCCATTTTTGTCGGGTGGTACGAAAATGGCCTGAAAAGTCCAGATGAAATCGACGAGCGCGAGATCCTTGCAGCATTCTTCTCCTAAATTTATGACTGTGTCTCGGGTTTCGTGTCGGATTTCAAACCCTAGCCATCGTTTGGCCCGAAAATACCGATTTCGGCCCATTTTTGTCGGGTGGTACGAAAATCGCCCGAAAAGTGCAGATCAAATCGACGACCGCGAGATTCTTGTAGCATTCTTCTCCTAAATTTATGACTGTGTCTCGGGTTTCGTGTCGGATTTCAAACCCTAGCCATCGTCTGGCCCGAAAATACCGATTTCGGCCCATTTTTGTCGGGTGGTACGAAAATCGCCCGAAAAGTGCAGATGAAATCGAAGACCGCGAGATCCTTGTAGCATTCTTCTCCTAAATTTATGACTGTGTCTCGGGTTCCGTGTCGGATTTCAAACCCTAGCCATCGTCTGGCCCGAAAATACCGATTTCGGCCCATTTTTGTCGGGTGGTACGAAAATTGCCCGAAAAGTCCAGATGAAATCGACGACCGCGAGATCCTTGTAGCATTCTTCTCCTAAATTTATGACTGTGTCTCGGGTTCCGTGTCGGATTTCAAACCCTAGCCATCGTCTGGCCCGAAAATACCGATTTCGGCACATTTTTGTCGGGTGGTACGAAAATCGCCCGAAAAGTCCAGATGAAATCGACGACCGCGAGATCCTTGTAGCATTCTTCTCCAAAATTTATGACTGTGTCTCGGGTTCCGTGTCGGATTTCAAACCCTAGCCATCGTCTGGCCCGAAAATACTGATTTCGACCCATTTTTGTCGGGTGGTACGAAAATCGCCCGAAAAGTGCAGATGAAATCGACGACCGCGAGATCCTTGTAGCATTCTTCTCCTCAATTTATGACTGTGTCTCGGGTTCCGTGTCGGATTTCAAACCTTAGCAATCGTCTGGCCCCGAACATACCGATTTCGGCTAATTTTTGTCGGGTGGTACGAAAATCGCCCGAAAAGTGCAGATGAAATTGACGACCGCGAGATCCTTATAGCATTCTGCTCCAAAATTTATGAATGTGTCTCAGGTTCCGTGTCGGATTTCAAACCCTAGCCATCGTGTGGCGCGAAAATACCGATTTCGGCCCATTTTTGTCGGGTGGTACGAAAATCGCCCAAAAAGTGCAGATGAAATCGACGACCGCGAGATTCTTGTAGCATTCTTCTTCTAAATTTATGACTGTGTCTCGGGTTTCGTGTCGGATTTCAAACCCTAGCCATCGTCTGGCCCGAAAATACCGATTTCGGCCCATTTTTGTCGGGTGGTACGAAAATCGCCCGAATAGTCCAGATGATATCGACGACCGCAAGATCCTTGTAGCATTCTTCTCCTTAATTTATGACTGTGTCTCGGGTTCCATGTCGGATTTCAAACCCTAGCCATCGTCTAGCCCGAAAATACCGATTTCAGCCCATTTTTGTCGGGTGGTACGAAAATGGCCTGAAAAGTCCAGATGAAATCGACGACCGCGAGATCCTTGTAGCATTCTTCTCCTAAATTTATGACTGTGTCTCGGGTTCTGTGTCGGATTTCAAACCCTAGCCATCGTCTGGCCCGAAAATACCGATTTCAGCCCATTTTTGTCGGGTGGTACGAAAATCGCCCAAAAAGTGCATATGAAATCGACGACCGCGAGATCCTTGTAGCATTCTTCTCCTTAATTTATGACTGTGTCTCGGGTTCCGTGTCGGATTTCAAACCCTAGCCATCGTCTGGCCCGAAAATACCGATTTCAGCCCATTTTTATCGGGTGGTACGAAAATCTCCCGAAAAGTGCAGATGAAATCGACGACCGCGAGATTCTTGTAGCATTCTTCTCCTAAATTTATGACTGTGTCTCGGGTTTCGTTTTGGATTTCAAACCCTAGCCATCGTCTGGCCCAAAAATACCGATTTCGACCCATTTTTGTCGCGTGGTACGAAAATCGCCCGAAAAGTGCAGATGAAATCGACGACCGCGAGATCCTTGTAGCATTCTTCTCCTAAATTTATGACTGTGTCTCGGGTTCCGTGTCGGATTTCAAACCCTAGCCATCGTCTGGACCGAAAATACCGATTTCAGCAAATTTTTGTCGGGTGGTACGAAAATCGCCCGAAAAGTGCAGATGGAATCGACGAACGCGATATCCTTGTAGCATTCTTCTCCTCAATTTATGACTATGTCTCGGGTTCCGTGTCGGATTTCAAACCCTAGCCATCGTCTGGACCGAAAGTACCGATTTCGGCTAATTTTTGTCGGGTGGTACGAAAATCGCCCGAAAAGTGCAGATGAAATCGACGACTGCGAGATTCTTGTAGCATTCTTCTCCTAAATTTATGACTGTGTCTCGGGTTTCGTGTCGGATTTCAAACCCTAGCCATCGTGTGGCCCGAAAATACCGATTTCGGCCCATTTTTGTCGGGTGGTACGAAAATCGCCCGAAAAGTGCAGATGAAATCGACGACCGCGAGATTCTTGTAGCATTCTTCTCCTAAATTTATGACTGTGTCTCGGGTTCCGTGTCAGATTTCAAACCCTAGCCATCGTCTGGCCCGAAAATACCGATTTCGGCCCATTTTTGTCGGGTGGTACGAAAATGGCCCGAAAAGTCCAGATGAAATCGACGACCGCGAGATCCTTGTAGCATTCTTCTCCTAAATTTATGACTGTGTCTCGGGTTTCGTGTCGGATTTCAAACCCTAGCCATCGTCTGGCCCGAAAATACCGATTTCGGCCCATTTTTGTCGGGTGGTACGAAAATCGCCCGAAAAGTCCAGATGATATCGACGACCGCGAGATCCTTGTAGCATTCTTCTCCTTAATTTATGACTGTGTCTCGGGTTCCATGTCGGATTTCAAACCCTAGCCATCGTCTAGCCCGAAAATACCGATTTCAGCCCATTTTTGTCGGGTGGTACGAAAATGGCCTGAAAAGTGCAGATGAAATCGACGACCGCGAGATCCTTGTAGCATTCTTCTCCTAAATTTATGACTGTGTCTCGGGTTCTGTGTCGGATTTCAAACCCTAGCAATCGTCTGGCCCCGAACATACCGATTTCGGCTAATTTTTGTCGGGTGGTACGAAAACCGCCTGAAAAGTCCAGATGAAATCGACGACCGCGAGATCCTTGTAGCATTCTTCTCCTAAATTTATGACTGTGTCTCGGGTTCTGTGTCGGATTTCAAACCCTAGCCATCGTCTGGCCCGAAAATACCGATTTCAGCCCATTTTTGTCGGGTGGTACGAAAATCGCCCAAAAAGTGCAGATGAAATCGACGACCGCGAGATCCTTGTAGCATTCTTCTCCTTAATTTATGACTGTGTCTCGGGTTCCGTGTCGGATTTCAAACCCTAGCCATCGTCTGGCCCGAAAATACCGATTTCAGCCCATTTTTATCGGGTGGTACGAAAATCTCCCGAAAAGTGCAGATGAAATCGACGACCGCGAGATTCTTGTAGCATTCTTCTCCTAAATTTATGACTGTGTCTCGGGTTTCGTTTTGGATTTCAAACCCTAGCCATCGTCTGGCCCAAAAATACCGATTTCGACCCATTTTTGTCGCGTGGTAGGAAAATCGCCCGAAAAGTGCATATGAAATCGACGACCGCGAGATCCTTGTACCATTCTTCTCCTAAATTTATGACTGTCTCTCGGGTTCTGTGTCAGATTTCAAACCCTAGTCATCGTCTGGCCCGAAAATACCGATTTCGGCACATTTTTGTCGGGTGGTACGAAAATCGCCCGAAAAGTCCAGACGAAATCGACGACCGCGAGATCCTTGTAGCATTCTTCTCCAAAATTTATGACTGTGTCTCGGGTTCCGTGTCTGATTTCAAACCCTAGCCATCGTCTGGCCCGAAAATACTGATTTCGGCCCATTTTTGTCGGGTGGTACGAAAATCGCCCGAAAAGTGCAGATGAAATCGACGACCGCGAGTTCCTTGTAGCATTCTTCTCCTTAATTTATGACTGTGTCTCGGGTTCCGTGTCGGATTTCAAACCCTAGCCATCGTCTCGCCCGAAAATACCGATTTCAGCCCATTTTTATCGGGTGGTACGAAAATCTCCCGAAAAGTGCAGATGAAATCGACGACCGCGAGATTCTTGTAGCATTCTTCTCCTAAATTTATGACTGTGTCTCGGGTTTCGTTTTGGATTTCAAACCCTAGCCATCGTCTGGCCCAAAAATACCGATTTCGACCCATTTTTGTCGCGTGGTACGAAAATCGCCCGAAAAGTGCATATGAAATCGACGACCGCGAGATCCTTGTACCATTCTTCTCCTAAATTTATGACTGTCTCTCGGGTTCCGTGTCAGATTTCAAACCCTAGCCATCGTTTGGCCCGAAAATACCGATTTCGGCCCATTTTTGTCGGGTGGTACGAAAATCGCCCGAAAAGTCCAGATGAAATCGACGACCGCGAGATCCTTGTAGCATTCTTCTCCTTAATTTATGACTGTGTCTCGGGTTCCGTGTCGGATTTCAAACCCTAGCCATCGTCTGGCCCGAAAATACCGATTTCAGCCCATTTTTGTCGGGTGGTACGAAAATGGCCTGAAAAGTCCAGATGAAATCGACGACCGCGAGATCCTTGTACCATTCTTCTCCTAAATTTATGACTGTCTCTCGGGTTCTGTGTCAGATTTCAAACCCTAGTCATCGTCTGGCCCGAAAATACCGATTTCGGCACATTTTTGTCGGGTGGTACGAAAATCACCCGAAAAGTCCAGATGAAATCGACGACCGCGAGATCCTTGTAGCATTCTTCTCCAAAATTTATGACTGTGTCTCGGGTTCCGTGTCGGATTTCAAACCCTAGCCATCGTCTGGCCCGAAAATACCGATTTCGGCCTATTTTTGTCGGGTGGTACGAAAATCGCCCGAAAAGTGCAGATGAAATCTACGACCGCGAGATCCTTGTAGCATTCTTCTCCTCAATTTATGACTATGTCTTGGGTTCCGTGTTGGATTTCAAATCGTAGCCATCGTCTGGCCCGAAAATATCGATTTCGGCCAATTTTTGTTGGGTGGTACGAAAATTGCCCGAAAAGTCCAGATGAAATCGACGACCGCGAGATCCTTGTAGCATTCTTCTCCAAAATTTATGACTGTGTCTCGGGTTCCGTGTAGGATTTCAAACCCTAGCCAACGTCTGGCCCGAAAATACCGATTTCCGCCTATTTTTGTCGGGTGGTACGAAAATCGCCCGAAAAGTGCAGATGAAATCGACGACCGCGAGATCCTTGTAGCATTCTTCTCCTCAATTTATGACTGTGTCTCGGGTTCCGTGTCAGATTTCAAACCCTAGCCATCGTCTGGCCCGAAAATACTGATTTCGGCCCATTTTTGTCGGGTGGTACGAAAATCGCCCGAAAAGTGCAGATGAAATCGACGACCGCGAGATCCTTGTAGCATTCTTCTCCTCAATTTATGACTGTGTCTCGGGTTCCGTGTCGGATTTCAAACCCTAGCAATCGTCTGGCCCCGAACATACCGATTTCGGCTAATTTTTGTCGGGTGGTACGAAAATCGCCCGAAAAGTGCAGATGAAATTGACGACCGCGAGATCCTTATAGCATTCTGCTCCAAAATTTATGAATGTGTCTCAGGTTCCGTGTCGGATTTCAAACCCTAGCCATCGTGTGGCGCGAAAATACCGATTTCGGCCCATTTTTGTCGGGTGGTACGAAAATCGCCCAAAAAGTGCAGATGAAATCGACGACCGCGAGATTCTTGTAGCATTCTTCTTCTAAATTTATGACTGTGTCTCGGGTTTCGTGTCGGATTTCAAACCCTAGCCATCGTCTGGCCCGAAAATACCGATTTCGGCCCATTTTTGTCGGGTGGTACGAAAATCGCCCGAATAGTCCAGATGATATCGACGACCGCAAGATCCTTGTAGCATTCTTCTCCTTAATTTATGACTGTGTCTCGGGTTCCATGTCGGATTTCAAACCCTAGCCATCGTCTAGCCCGAAAATACCGATTTCAGCCCATTTTTGTCGGGTGGTACGAAAATGGCCTGAAAAGTCCAGATGAAATCGACGACCGCGAGATCCTTGTAGCATTCTTCTCCTAAATTTATGACTGTGTCTCGGGTTCTGTGTCGGATTTCAAACCCTAGCCATCGTCTGGCCCGAAAATACCGATTTCAGCCCATTTTTGTCGGGTGGTACGAAAATCGCCCAAAAAGTGCATATGAAATCGACGACCGCGAGATCCTTGTAGCATTCTTCTCCTTAATTTATGACTGTGTCTCGGGTTCCGTGTCGGATTTCAAACCCTAGCCATCGTCTGGCCCGAAAATACCGATTTCAGCCCATTTTTATCGGGTGGTACGAAAATCTCCCGAAAAGTGCAGATGAAATCGACGACCGCGAGATTCTTGTAGCATTCTTCTCCTAAATTTATGACTGTGTCTCAGGTTTCGTTTTGGATTTCAAACCCTAGCCATCGTCTGGCCCAAAAATACCGATTTCGACCCATTTTTGTCGTGTGGTACGAAAATCGCCCGAAAAGTGCATATGAAATCGACGACCGCGAGATCCTTGTACCATTCTTCTCCTAAATTTATGACTGTCTCTCGGGTTCTGTGTCAGATTTCAAACCCTAGCCATCGTCTGGCCCGAAAATACCGATTTCGGCACATTTTTGTCGGGTGGTACGAAAATCGCCCGAAAAGTCCAGATGAAATCGACGACCGCGAGATCCTTGTAGCATTCTTCTCCAAAATTTATGACTGTGTCTCGGGTTCCGTGTCGGATTTCAAACCCTAGCCATCGTCTGGCCCGAAAATACTGATTTCGGCCCATTTTTGTCGGGTGGTACGAAAATCGCCCGAAAAGTGCAGATGAAATCGACGACCGCGAGTTCCTTGTAGCATTCTTCTCCTTAATTTATGACTGTGTCTCGGGTTCCGTGTCGGATTTCAAACCCTAGCCATCGTCTCGCCCGAAAATACCGATTTCAGCCCATTTTTATCGGGTGGTACGAAAATCTCCCGAAAAGTGCAGATGAAATCGACGACCGCGAGATTCTTGTAGCATTCTTCTCCTAAATTTATGACTGTGTCTCGGGTTTCGTTTTGGATTTCAAACCCTAGCCATCGTCTGGCCCAAAAATACCGATTTCGACCCATTTTTGTCGCGTGGTACGAAAATCGCCCGAAAAGTGCATATGAAATTGACGACCGCGAGATCCTTGTACCATTCTTCTCCTAAATTTATGACTGTCTCTCGGGTTCTGTGTCAGATTTCAAACCCTAGCCATCGTCTGGCCCGAAAATACCGATTTCGGCACATTTTTGTCGGGTGGTACGAAAATCGCCCGAAAAGTCCAGATGAAATCGACGACCGCGAGATCCTTGTAGCATTCTTCTCCAAAATTTATGACTGTGTCTCGGGTTCCGTGTCGGATTTCAAACCCTAGCCATCGTCTGGCACGAAAATACTGATTTCGGCCCATTTTTGTCGGGTGGTACGAAAATCGCCCGAAAAGTGCAGATGAAATCGACGACCGCGAGATCCTTGTATCATTCTTCTCCTCAATTTATGACTGTGTGTCGGGTTCCGTGTCGGATTTCAAACCCTAGCAATCGTCTGGCCCGAACATACCGATTTCGGCTAATTTTTGTCGGGTGGTACGAAAATCGCCCAAAAAGTGCAGATGAAATCGACGACCGCGAGATTCTTGTAGCATTCTTCTCCTAAATTTATGACTGTGTCTCGGGTTTCGTGTCGGATTTCAAACCCTAGCCATCGTTTGGCCCGAAAATACCGATTTCGGCCCATTTTTGTCGGGTGGTACGAAAACCGCCTGAAAAGTCCTGATTAAATCGACGATCGCAAGATCCTTGTAGCATTCTTCTCCTAAATTTATGACTGTGTCTCGGGTTCCGTGTCAAATTTCAAACCCTAGCCATCGTCTGGCCCGAAAATACCGATTTCGGCCCATTTTTGTCGGGTGGTACGAAAATCGCCCGAAAAGTGCAGATGAAATCGACGACCGCGAGATCCTTGTAGCATTCTTCTCCTCAATTTATGACTGTGTCTCGGGTTCCGTGTCAGATTTCAAACCTTAGCCATCGTCTGGCCCGAAAATACCGATTTCGGCCCATTTTTGTCGGGTGGTACGAAAATCGCCCGAAAAGTGCAGATGAAATAGTCGACCGCAAGATCCTTGTAGCATTCTTCTCCTAATTTTATGACTGTGTCTCGGGTTCCGTGTCGGATTTCAAACCCTAGCCATCGTCTGGCCCGAAAATACCGATTTCGGCCCATTTTTGTCGAGTGGTACGAAAATCGCCCGAAAAGTGCAGATGAAATCGACGACCGCGAGATCCTTGTAGCATTCTTCTCCTCAATTTATGACTGTGTCTCGGGTTCCGTGTCGGATTTCAAACCCTAGCCATCGTCTGGCCCGAAAATACCGATTTCGGCCCATTTATGTCGGGTGGTACGAAAATCGCCCGAAAAGTGCAGATGAAATCGACGACCGCGAGATTTTTGTAGCATTCTTCTCCTAAATTTATGACTGTGTCTCGGGTTTCGTGTCGGATTTCAAACCCTAGCCATCGTCTGGCCCGAAAATACCGATTTCGGCCCATTTTTGTCGGGTGGTACGAAAATCGCCCGAAAAGTGCAGATGAAATCGACGACCGCGAGATCGTTGTAGCATTTTTCTCCTCAATTAATGACTGTGTCTCGGGTTCCGTGTCGGATTTCAAACCCTAGCCATCGTCTGGCCCGAACATACCGATTTCGGCTAATTTTTGTCGGGTGGTACGAAAATCGCCCGAAAAGTGCAGATGAAATCGACGACCGTGAGATTCTTGTAGCATTCTTCTCCTAAATTTATGACAGTGTCTCGGGTTTCGTGTCGGATTTCAAACCCTAGCCATCGTTTGGCCCGAAAATACCGATTTCGGCCCATTTTTGTCGGGTGGTACGAAAACCGCCTGAAAAGTCCTGATTAAATCGACGATCGCAAGATCCTTGTAGCATTCTTCTCCTAAATTTATGACTGTGTCTCGGGTTCCGTGTCAAATTTCAAACCCTAGCCATCGTCTGGCCCGAAAATACCGATTTCGGCCCATTTTTGTCGGGTGGTACGAAAATCGCCCGAAAAGTGCAGATGAAATCGACGACCGCGAGAATCTTGTAGCCTTCTTCTCCTAAATTTATGACTGTGTCTCGGGTTTCGTGTCGGATTTCAAACCCAAGCCATCGTTTGGCCCGAAAATACCGATTTCGGCCCATTTTTGTCGGGTGGTACGAAAATCGCCCGAAAAGTGCAGATGAAATAGACGACCGCGAGATCCTTGTAGCATTCTTCTCCTAATTTTGTGACTGTGTCTCGGGTTCCGTGTCGGATTTCAAACCATAGCCATCGTCTGGCCCGAAAATACCGATTTCGGCCCATTTTCGTCGGGTGGTACGAAAATCGCCCGAAAAGTGCAGATGAAATTGACGACCGCGAGATCCTTATAGCATTCTTCTCCAAAATTTATGATTGTGTCTCAGGTTCCGTGTCGGATTTCAAACCCTAGCCATCGTGTGGCCCGAAAATACCGATTTCGGCCCATTTTTGTCGGGTGGTACGAAAATGGCCTGAAAAGTCCAGATGAAATCGACGACCGCGAGATCCTTGTAGCATTCTTCTCCTAAATTTATGACTGTGTCTCGGGTTCTGTGTCAGATTTCAAACCCTAGCCATCGTCTGGCCCGAAAATACAGATTTCAGCCCATTTTTGTCGGGTGGTACGAAAATCGCCCAAAAAGTGCATATGAAATCGACGACCGCGAGATCCTTGTAGCATTCTTCTCCTTAATTTATGACTGTGTCTCGGGTTCCGTGTCGGATTTCAAACCCTAGCCATCGTCTGGCCCGAAAATACCGATTTCAGCCCATTTTTATCGGGTGGTACGAAAATCTCCCGAAAAGTGCAGATGAAATCGACGACCGCGAGATTCTTGTAGCATTCTTCTCCTAAATTTATGACTGTGTCTCGGGTTTCGTTTTGGATTTCAAACCCTAGCCATCGTTTGGCCCAAAAATACCGATTTCGACCCATTTTTGTCGCGTGGTACGAAAATCGCCCGAAAAGTGCATATGAAATTGACGACCGCGAGATCCTTGTACCATTCTTCTCCTAAATTTATGACTGTCTCTCGGGTTCTGTGTCAGATTTCAAACCCTAGCCATCGTCTGGCCCGAAAATACCGATTTCGGCACATTTTTGTCGGGTGGTACGAAAATCGCCCGAAAAGTCCAGATGAAATCGACGACCGCGAGATCCTTGTAGCATTCTTCTCCAAAATTTATGACTGTGTCTCGGGTTCCGTGTCGGATTTCAAACCCTAGCCATCGTCTGGCCCGAAAATACCGATTTCGGCCCATTTTTATCGGGTGGTACGAAAATCGCCCGAAAAGTGCAGATGAAATCGACGACCGCGAGATCCTTGTAGCATTCTTCTCCTTAATTTATGACTGTGTCTCGGGTTCCGTGTCGGATTTCAAACCCTAGCCATCGTCTGGCCCGAAAATACCGATTTCAGCCCATTTTTATCGGGTGGTACGAAAATCTCCCGAAAAGTGCAGATGAAATCAACGACCGCGAGATTCTTGTAGCATTCTTCTCCTAATTTATGACTGTGTCTCGGGTTTCGTTTTGGATTTCAAACCCTAGCCATCGTCTGGCCCAAAAATACCGATTTCGACCCATTTTTGTCGCGTGGTACGAAAATCGCCCGAAAAGTGCATATGAAATCGACGACCGCGAGATCCTTGTACCATTCTTGTCGTAAATTTATGACTGTCTCTCGGGTTCCGTGTCAGATTTCAAACCCTAGCCATCGTCTGGCCCGAAAATACCGATTTCGGCCCATTTTTGTCGGGTGGTACGAAAATCGCCCGAAAAGTGCAGATGAAATCGACGACCGCGAGATCCTTATAGCATTCTTCTCAAAAATTTATGACTGTGTCTCACGTTCCGTGTCGGATTTCAAACCCTAGCAAACGTGTGGCCCGAAAATACCGATTTCAGCCCATTTTTGTCGGGTGGTACGAAAATCGCCCGAAAAGTGCAGATGAAATCGACGACCACGAGATCCTTGTAGCGTTCTTCTCCTAAATTTATGACTGTGTCTCGGGTTCCGTGTCAAATTTCAAACCCTAGCCATCGTCTGGCCCGAAAATACCGATTTCGGCCCATTTTTGTCGGGTGGTACGAAAATCGCCCGAAAAGTGCAGATGAAATCGACGACTGCGAGATCCTTGTAGCATTCTTCTCCTAAATTTATGACTGTGTCTCGGGTTCCGTGTCAGATTTCAAACCCTAGCCATCGTCTGGCCCGAAAATACCGATTTCGGCCCATTTTTGTCGGGTGGTACGAAAATCACCCGAAAAGTGCAGATGAAATCGACGACCGCGAGATCCTTGTAGCATTCTTCTCCTAAATTTATGACTGTGTCTCGGGTTCCGTGTCGGATTTCAAACCCTAGCCATCGTCTGGCCCGAAAATACCGATTTCGGCCCATTTGTGTCGGGTGGTACGAAAATCGCCTGAAAAGTCCAGATGAAATCTACGACCGCGAGATCCTTGTAGCATTCTTCTCCTAAATTTATGACTGTGTCTCGGGTTTCGTGTCGGATTTCAAACCCTAGCCATCGTCTGGCCCGAAAATACCGATTTCGGCCCATTTTTGTCGGGTGGTACGAAAATCGCCTGAAAAGTGCAGATGAAATCGACAACCGCGAGATCCTTGTAGCATTCTTCTCCTCAATTTATGACTGTGTCTCGGGTTCTGTGTCGGATTTAAAACCCCTAGCCATCGTCTGGACCGAAAATACAGATTTCGGCTAATTTTTGTCGGGTGGTACGAAAATCGCCCGAAAAGTGCAGATGAAATCGACGACCGCGAGATTCTTGTAGCATTCTTCTCCTAAATTTATGACTGTGTCTCGGGTTTCGTGTCGGATTTCAAACCCAAGCCATCGTTTGGCCCGAAAATACCGATTTCGGCCCATTTTTGTCGGGTGGTACGAAAATCGCCCGAAAATTGCAGATGAAATCGACGACCGCGAGATCCTTGTACCATTCTTGTCCTAAATTTATGACTGTCTCTCGGGTTCCGTGTCTGATTTCAAACCCTAGCCATCGTCTGGCCCGAAAATACCGATTTCGGCCTTTTTTTGTCGGGTGGTACGAAAATCGCCCGAAAAGTCCAGATGAAATCGACGACCGCGAGATCCTTGTAGCATTCTTCTCCTTAATTTATGATTGTGTCTCGGGTTCCGTGTCGGATTTGAAACCCTAGCCATCGTCTGGCCCGAAAATACCGATTTCGGCCCATTTTTATCGGGTGGTGCGAAAATCTCCCGAAAAGTGCAGATGAAATCGACGACCGCGAGATTCTTGTAGCATTCTTCTCCTAAATTTATGACTGTGTCTCGGGTTTCGTGTCGGATTTCAAACCCAAGCCATCGTTTGGCCCGAAAATACCGATTTCGGCCCATTTTTGTCGGGTGGTACGAAAACCGCCTGAAGAGTCCAGATTAAATCGACGATCGCGAGATCCTTATAGCATTCTTCTCCTAAATTTATGACTTTGTCTCTGGTTTCGTGTCAGATTTCAAACCCTAGCCATCGTCTGGCCCAAAAATACCGATTTCGGCCCATTTTTGTCGCGTGGTACGAAAATCGCCCGAAAAGTGCAGATGAAATCGACGACCGCGAGATCCTTGTAGCATTCTTCTCCTTAATTTATGACTGTGTCTCGGGTTCCGTGTCGGATTTCAAACCCTAGCCATCGTCTGGCCCGAAAATACCGATTTCGGCCCATTTTTGTCGGGTGGTACGAAAATCGCCCGAAAAGTGCAGATGAAATCGACGACCGGGAGATCCTTATAGCATTCTTCTCCAAAATTTATGACTGTGTCTCGGGTTCCGTGTCGGATTTCAAACCCTAGCCATCGTCTGGCCCGAAAATACCGATTTCGGCCCATTTTTGTCGGGTGGTACGAAAATCGCCCGAAAAGTGCAGATGAAATCGACGACCGCGAGATCCTTGTAGCATTCTTCTCCTAAATTTATGACTGTGTCTCGGGTTTCGTGTCGGATTTCAAACCTAGCCATCGTCTGGCCCGAAAATACAGATTTCGGCCCATTTTTGTCGGGTTGTACGAAAATCGCCCGAAAAGTGCAGATGAAATAGACGACTGTGAGATCCTTATAGCATTCTTCTCCAAAATTTATGACTGTGTCTCGGGTTCCGTGTCGGTTTTCAAACCCTAGCCATCGTCTGGCCCGAAAATACCGATTTCGGCCTATTTTTGTCGGGTGGTACGAAAATCGCCCGAAAAGTGCAGATGAAATCGACGACCGCGAGATCCTTGTAGCATTCTTCTCCTTAATTTATGACTGTGTCTCGGGTTCCGTGTCGGATTTCAAACCCTAGCCATCGTCTGGCCCGAAAATACCGATTTCGGCCCATTTTTGTCGGGTGGTACGAAAATCTCCCGAAAAGTGCAGATGAAATCGACGACCGCGAGATTCTTGTAGCATTCTTCTCCTAAATTTATGACTGTGTCTCGGGTTTCGTGTCGGATTTCAAACCCTAGCCATCGTCTGGCCCGAAAATACCGATTTCGGCCCATTTTTGTCGGGTGATACGAAAATCGCCCGAAAAGTGCAGATGAAATCGACAACGGCAAGATCCTTGTAGCATTTTTCTCCTCAATTTATGACTGTGTCTCGGGTTCCGTGTCGGATTTAAAACCCTAGCCATCGTCTGGACCGAAAATACCTATTTTGGCTAATTTTTGTCGGGTGGTACGAAAAATTGCCCGAAAAGTGCAGATGAAATCGACGACCGCGAGATTCTTGTAGCATTCTTCTCCTAAATTTATGACTGTGTCTCGGGTTCCGTGTCGGATTTCAAATCCTAGCCATCGTCTGGCCCAAAAATACCGATTTCGACCCATTTTTGTCGCGTGGTACGAAGATCGCCCGAAAAGTGCAGATGAAATAGACGACTGCGATATCCTTGTACCATTTTTCTCCTAATTTTATGACTGTGTCTCGGGTTCCGTGTCGGATTTCAAACCCTAGCCATCGTCTGGCCCGAAAATACCGATTTCGGCCCATTTTTGTCGGGTGGTACGAAAATCGCCCGAAAAGTGCAGATGAAATCGACGACCGCGAGATCCTTGTAGCATTCTTCTCCTCAATTTATGACTGTGTCTCGGGTTCCGTGTCGGATTTAAAACCCTAGCCATCGTCTAGACCGAAAATACCGATTTCGACAAATTTTTGTCGGGTGGTACGAAAATCGCCTGAAAAGTGCAGATGAAATCGACGACCGCGAGATCCTTGTAGCATTCTTCTCCTAAATTTATGACTGTGTCTCGGGTTCCGTGTCCGATTTCAAACCGTAGCCATCGTCTGGCCTGACAATACCGATTTCGGCCCATTTTTGTCGGGTGGTACGAAAATCGCCCGAAAAGTGCAGATGAAATCGACGACCGCGAGATTCTTGTAGCATTCTTCTCCTAAATTTATGACTGTGTCTCGGGTTCCGTGTCGGATTTCAAACCCTAGCCATCGTCTAGCCCGAAAATACCGATTTCGGCCCATTTTTGTCGGGTGGTACGAAAATCGCCCGAAAAGTGCAGATGAAATCGACGACCGCGAGATCCTTGTAGCATTCTTCTCCTCAATTTATGACTGTGTCTCGGGTTCCGTGTCAGATTTCAAACCCTAGCCATCGTTTGGCCCGAAAATACCGATTTCGGCCCATTTTTGTCGGGTGGTACGAAAATCGCCCGAAAAGTGCAGATGAAATCGACGACCGCGAGATCCTTATAGCATTCTTCTCCAAAATTTATGACTGTGTCTCAGGTTCCGTGTCGGATTTCAAACCCTAGCCATCGTGTGGCCAGAAAATACCGATTTCGGCCCATTTTTGTCGGGTGGTACGAAAATCACCCGAAAATTGCAGATGAAATCGACGACCGCGAGATCCTTGTAGCATTCTTCTCCTAAATTTATGACTGTGTCTCGGGTTTCGTGTCGGATTTCAAATCCTAGCCATCGTCTGGCCAGAAAATACTGATTTCGACCCATTTTTGTCAGGTGGTACGAAAATCGCCCGAAAAGTGCAGATGAAGTCGACGACCGCGAGATCCTTGTAGCATTCTTCTCCTAAATTTATGACTGTGTCTCGGGTTTCATGTCGGATTTCAAACCCTAGCCATCGTTTGGCCCGAAAATACCGATTTCGGCCCATTTTTGTCGGGTGGTACGAAAATCGCCCGAAAAGTGCAGATGAAATCGACGACCGGGAGATTTTTGTAGCATTCTTCTCCTCAATTTATGACTGTGTCTCGGGTTCCGTGTCGGATTTCAAACCCTAGCAATCGTCTGGCCCCGAACATACCGATTTCGGCTAATTTTTGTCGGGTGGTACGAAAATCGCCCGAAAAGTGCAGATGAAATTGACGACCGCGAGATCCTTATAGCATTCTGCTCCAAAATTTATGAATGTGTCTCAGGTTCCGTGTCGGATTTCAAACCCTACCCATCGTGTGGCGCGAAAATACCGATTTCGGCCCATTTTTGTCGGGTGGTACGAAAATCGCCCAAAAAGTGCAGATGAAATCGACGACCGCGAGATTCTTGTAGCATTCTTCTCCTAAATTTATGACTGTGTCTCGGGTTTCGTGTCGGATTTCAAACCCTAGCCATCGTCTGGCCTGAAAATACTGATTTCGGCCCATTTTTGTCGGGTGGTACGAAAATCGCCCGAAAAGTGCAGATGAAATCGACGACCGCGAGATCCTTGTAGCATTCTTCTCCTAAATTTATGACTGTGTCTCGGGTTTCGTGTCGGATTTCAAACCCAAGCCATCGTCTGGCCCGAAAATACCGATTTCGGCCCATTTTTGTCGGGTGGTACGAACACCGCCCGAAAAGTGCAGATTAAATCGACGATCGCGAGATCCTTGTAGCATTCTTCTCCTAAATTTATGACTGTGTCTCTGGTTTCGTGTCGGATTTCAAACCCTAGCCATCGTCTGGCCCAAAAATACCGATTTCTGCCCATTTTTGTCGCGTGGTACGAAAATCGCCCGAAAAGTGCAGATGAAATCGACGACCGCGAGATCCTTGTAGCATTCTTCTCCTAAATTTATGACTGTGTCTCGGGTTCCGTGTCAGATTTCAAACCCTAGACATCGTCTGGCCCGAAAATACCGATTTCGGCCCATTTTTGTCGGGTGGTACGAAAATCGCCGAAAACTCCAGATGAAATCGACGACCGCGAGATCCTTGTAGCATTCTTCTCCAAAATTTATGATTGTGTCTCGGGTTCCGTGTCGGATTTCAAACCCTAGCCATCGTCTGGCCCGAAAATACCGATTTCGGCCCATTTTTGTCGGGTGGTACGAAAATCGCCCGAAAAGTGCAGATGAAATCGACGACCGCGAGATCCTTATAGCATTCTTCTCCAAAATTTATGACTGTGTCTCAGGTTCCGTGTCGGATTTCAAACCCTAGCCATCGTGTGGCACGAAAATACCGATTTCGGCCCATTTTTGTCGGGTGGTACGAAAATCGCCCGAAAATTGCAGATGAAATCGACGACCGCGAGATCCTTGTAGCATTCTTCTCCTAAATTTATGACTGTGTCTCGGGTTTCGTGTCGGATTTCAAACCCTAGCCATCGTCTGGCCCGAAAATACTGATTTCGGCCCATTTTTGTCAGGTGGTACGAAAATCGCCCGAAAAGTGCAGATGAAATCGACGACCGCGAGATCCTTGTAGCATTCTTCTCCTAAATTTATGACTGTGTCTCGGGTTTCGTGTCGGATTTCAAACCCTAGCCATCGTTTGGCCCGAAAATACCGATTTCGGCCCATTTTTGTCGGGTGGTACGAAAATTGCCCGAAAAGTGGAGATGAAATCGACGACCGCGAGATTCTTGTAGCATTCTTCTCCTAAATTTATGACTGTGTCTCGGGTTTCGTGTCAGATTTCAAACCCTAGCCATCGTTTGGCCCGAAAATACCGATTTCGGCCCATTTTTGTCGGGTGGTACGAAAACCGCCTGAAAAGTCCAGATTAAATCGACGATCGCGAGATCCTTGTAGCATTCTTCTCCTAAATTTATGATTGTGTCTCAGATTCCGTGTCAAATTTCAAACCCTAGCCATCGTCTAGCCCGAAAAAACCGATTTTGACCCATTTTTGTCGGGTGGTACGAAAATCGCCCGAAAAGTGCAGATGAAATTGACGACCGTGAGATTCTTGTAGCATTCTTCTCCTAAATTTATGACTGTGTCTCGGGTTTCGTGTCGTATTTCAAACCCTAGCCATCGTTTGGCCCGAAAATACCAATTTCGGCCCATTTTTGCCGCGTGGTACGAAAATCGCCCGAAAAGTGCAGATGAAATCGACGACCGCGAGATTCTTGTAGCATTCTTCTCCTAAATTTATGACTGTGTCTCGGGTTTCGTGTCGGATTTCAAACCCAAGCCATCGTTTGGCCCGAAAATACCGATTTCGGCCCATTTTTGTCGGGTGGTACGAAAATCGCCCGAAAAGTGCAGATGAAATCGACGACCGCGAGATCCTTGTAGCATTCTTCTCCTCAATTTATGACTGTGTCTCGGGTTCCGTGTCAGATTTCAAACCCTAGCCATCGTTTGGCCCGAAAATACCGATTTCGGCCCATTTTTGTCGGGTGGTACGAAAATCGCCCGAAAAGTGCAGATGAAATCGACGACCGCGAGATCCTTATAGCATTCTTCTCCAAAATTTATGACTGTGTCTCAGGTTCCGTGTCGGATTTCAAACCCTAGCCATCGTGTGGCCAGAAAATACCGATTTCGGCCCATTTTTGTCGGGTGGTACGAAAATCACCCGAAAATTGCAGATGAAATCGACGACCGCGAGATCCTTGTAGCATTCTTCTCCTAAATTTATGACTGTGTCTCGGGTTTCGTGTCGGATTTCAAATCCTAGCCATCGTCTGGCCAGAAAATACTGATTTCGACCCATTTTTGTCAGGTGGTACGAAAATCGCCCGAAAAGTGCAGATGAAGTCGACGACCGCGAGATCCTTGTAGCATTCTTCTCCTAAATTTATGACTGTGTCTCGGGTTTCATGTCGGATTTCAAACCCTAGCCATCGTTTGGCCCGAAAATACCGATTTCGGCCCATTTTTGTCGGGTGGTACGAAAATCGCCCGAAAAGTGCAGATGAAATCGACGACCGGGAGATTTTTGTAGCATTCTTCTCCAAAATTTATGACTGTGTCTCGGGTTTTGTGTCGGATTTCAAACCCTAGCCATCGTCTGGCCCGAAAATACCGATTTCGGCCCATTTTTGTCGGGTGGTACGAAAATCACCCGAAAATTGCAGATGAAATCGACGACCGCGAGATCCTTCTACCATTCTTGTCCTAAATTTATGACTGTGTCTCGGGTTCCGTTTCGGATTTCAAACCCTAGCCATCGTCTGGCTCGAAAATACCGATTTCAGCCGATTTTTGTCGGGTGGTACGAAAATGGCCTGAAAAGTCCAGATGAAATCGACGACCGCGAGATCCTTGTAGCATTCTTCTCCAAAATTTATGACTGTGTCTCGGGTTCCGTGTCAGATTGCAAACCCTAGCCATCGTCTGGCCTGAAAATACCGATTTCGTCCCATTTTTGTCGGGTGGTACGAAAATCGCCTGAAAAGTGCAGATGAAATCGACGACCGCGAGATCCTTGTAGCATTCTTCTCGTTAATTTATGACTGTGTCTCGGGTTCCGTGTCGGATTTCAAACCCTAGCCATCGTCTGGCCCGAAACTACCGATTTCAGCCCATTTTTATCGGGTGGTACGAAAATCGCCCGAAAAGTGCATTAATGAAATCGACGACCGCGAGATCCTTGTACCATTCTTGTCCTAAATTATTGACTGTCTCTCGGGTTCCTTGTCAGATTTCAAACCCTAGCCATCGTCTGGCCCGAAAATACCGATTTCGGCCCATTTTTGTCGGGTGGTACGAAAACCGCCTGAAGAGTCCAGATGAAATCGACGATCGCGAGATCCTTGTAGCATTCTTATCCTAAATTTATGATTGTGTCTCTGGTTTCGTGTCGGATTTCAAGCCCTAGACATCGTCTGGCCCGAAAATACCGATTTCGGCCCATTTTTGTCGGGTGGTACGAAAATCGCCCGAAAAGTGCAGATGAAATCGACGACCGCGAGATCCTTATAGCATTCTTCTCCAAAATTTATGACTGTGTCTCAGGTTCCGTGTCGGATTTCAAACCCTAGCCATCGTGTGGCCCGAAAATACCGATTTCGGCCTATTTTTGTCGGGTGGTACGAAAATCGCCCGAAAATTGCAGATGAAATCGACGACCGCGAGATCCTTGTACCATTCTTGTCCTAAATTTATGACAGTCTCTCGGGTTCCGTGTTTGATTTCAAACCCTAGCCATCGTCTGGCCCGAAAATACCGATTTCGGCCTTTTTTTGTCGGGTGGTACGAAAATCGCCCGAAAAGTCCAGATGAAATCGACGACCGCGAGATCCTTGTAGCATTCTTCTCCTTAATTTATGATTGTGTCTCGGGTTCCGTGTCGGATTTGAAACCCTAGCCATCGTCTGGCCCGAAAATACCGATTTCGGCCCATTTTTATTGGGTGGTGCGAAAATCTCCCGAAAAGTGCAGATGAAATCGACGACCGCGAGATTCTTGTAGCATTCTTCTCCTAAATTTATGACTGTGTCTCGGGTTTTGTGTCGGATTTCAAACCCAAGCCATCGTTTGGCCCGAAAATACCGATTTCGGCCCATTTTTGTCGGGTGGTACGAAAATCGCCCGAAAATTGCAGATGAAATCGACGACCGCGAGATCCTTGTACCATTCTTGTCCTAAATTTATGACTGTCTCTCGGGTTCCGTGTCTGATTTCAAACCCTAGCCATCGTCTGGCCCGAAAATACCGATTTCGGCCTTTTTTTGTCGGGTGGTACGAAAATCGCCCGAAAAGTCCAGATGAAATCGACGACCGCGAGATCCTTGTAGCATTCTTCTCCTTAATTTATGACTGTGTCTCGGGTTCCGTGTCGGATTTCAAACCCTAGCCATCGTCTGGCCCGAAAATACCGATTTCAGCCCATTTTTATCGGGTGGTACGAAAATCTCCCGAAAAGTGCAGATGAAATCGACGACCGCGAGATTCTTGTAGCATTCTTCTCCTAAATTTATGACTGTGTCTCGGGTTTCGTTTTGGATTTCAAACCCTAGCCATCGTTTGGCCCAAAAATACCGATTTCGACCCATTTTTGTCGCGTGGTACGAAAATCGCCCGAAAAGTGCATATGAAATTGACGACCGCGAGATCCTTGTACCATTCTTCTCCTAAATTTATGACTGTCTCTCGGGTTCTGTGTCAGATTTCAAACCCTAGCCATCGTCTGGCCCGAAAATACCGATTTCGGCACATTTTTGTCGGGTGGTACGAAAATCGCCCGAAAAGTCCAGATGAAATCGACGACCGCGAGATCCTTGTAGCATTCTTCTCCAAAATTTATGACTGTGTCTCGGGTTCCGTGTCGGATTTCAAACCCTAGCCATCGTCTGGCCCGAAAATACCGATTTCGGCCCATTTTTATCGGGTGGTACGAAAATCGCCCGAAAAGTGCAGATGAAATCGACGACCGCGAGATCCTTGTAGCATTCTTCTCCTTAATTTATGACTGTGTCTCGGGTTCCGTGTCGGATTTCAAACCCTAGCCATCGTCTGGCCCGAAAATACCGATTTCGGCCCATTTTTGTCGGGTGTTACGAAAATCTCCCGAAAAGTGCAGATGAAATCGACGACCGCGAGATTCTTGTAGCATTCTTCTCCTAAATTTATGACTGTGTCTCGGGTTTCGTGTCGGATTTCAAACCCAAGCCATCGTTTGGCCCGAAAATACCGATTTCGGCCCATTTTTGTCGGGTGGTACGAAAATCGCCCGAAAA
The DNA here is from genome assembly GCA_037974735.1 of Cicer chorassanicum. Lineage (NCBI taxonomy): Eukaryota > Viridiplantae > Streptophyta > Magnoliopsida > Fabales > Fabaceae > Cicer > Cicer chorassanicum. The sequence continues at coordinate 267,731 of JBBPBP010000782.1, read as the reverse complement.
GTGCAGATGAAATCGCAACCGCGAGATCCTTGTAGCTTTCTTCTCCTAATTTTATGACTGTGTCTCGGGTTCTGTGTCGGATTTCAAACCCTAGCCATCGTCTGGCTCGAAAATACCGATTTCAGCCCATTTTTGTCGGGTGGTACGAAAATGGCCTGAAAAGTCCAGATGAAATCGACGACCGCGGGATCCTTGTAGCATTCTTCTCCAAAATTTATGATTGTGTCTCGGGTTCCGTGTCAGATTGCAAACCCTAGCCATCGTCTGGCCTGAAAATACCGATTTCGTCTTCTTTTTGTCGGGTGGTACGAAAATCGCCCGAAAAGTGCAGATGAAATCGACGACCGCGAGATCCTTGTAGCATTCTTCTCGTTAATTTATGACTGTGTCTCGGGTTCCGTGTCGGATTTCAAACCCTAGCCATCGTCTGGCCCGAAAATACCGATTTCGGCCCATTTTTATCGGGTGGTACGAAAATCGCCCGAAAAGTGCAGATGAAATCGACGACCGCGAGATCCTTGTAGCATTCTTCTCCTAAATTTATGACTGTGTCTCGGGTTCCGTGTCGGATTTCAAACCCTAGCCATCGTCTGGCCCGAAAATACTAATTTCGGCGCATTTATGTCGGGTGGTACGAAAATCGCCCGAAAAGTGCAGATGAAATCGACGACCGCGAGATCCTTGTAGCATTATTCTCCTAAATTTATGACTCTGTCTCAGGTTCCGTGTCAGATTTCAAACCCAAGCCATCGCCTGGTACGAAAATACCGATTTCGGCCCATTTTTGTCGGGTGGTACGAAAATCGCCCGAAAAGTGCTGATGAAATTGACCACCGGGAGATCCTTGTGGCATTCTTCTCCTAAATTTATGACTGTGTCTCGGGTTCCGTGTCGGATTTCAAACCCTAGCCATCGTCTGGCCCGAAAATACGGATTTCGGCCCATTTTTGTCGGGTGGCACGAAAATCGCCCAAAAAGTCCAGATGAAATCACCGATCGCGAGATCCTTGTAGCATTCTTCTCTTAAATTTATGACTGTGTCTCGGGTTCCGTGTCGGATTTCAAACCCTAGCCATCGTCTGGCCCGAAAATACCGATTTCGGCCCATTTTTGTCGGGTGGTACGAAAATCGCCCGAAAAGTGCAGATGAAATCGACGACCGGGAGATCCTTATAGCATTCTTCTCCAAAATTTATGACTGTGTCTCGGGTTCCGTGTCGGATTTCAAACCCTAGCCATCGTCTGGCCCGAAAATACCGATTTCGGCCCATTTTTGTCGGGTGGTACGAAAATCGCCCGAAAAGTGCAGATGAAATCGATGACCGCGAGATTCTTGTAGCATTCTTCTCCTAAATTTATGACTGTGTCTCGGGTTTCGTGTCGGATTTCAAACCCTAGCCATCGTTTGGCCCGAAAATACCGATTTCGGCCCATTTTTGTCGGGTGGTACGAAAATCGCCCGAAAAGTGGAGATGAAATCGACGACCGCGAGATTCTTGTAGCATTCTTCTCCTAAATTTATGACTGTGTCTCGGGTTTCGTGTCGGATTTCAAACCCAAGCCATCGTTTGGCCCGAAAATACCGATTTCGGCCCATTTTTGTCGGGTGGTACGAAAATCGCCCGAAAAGTGCAGATGAAATCGACGACCGCGAGATCCTTGTAGCATTCTTCTCCTAATTTTATGACTGTGTCTCGGGTTCCGTGTAAGATTTCAAACCCTAGCCATCGTCTGGCCCAAAAACACCGATTTCTGCCCATTTTTGTTTGGTGGTACGAAAATCGCCCGAAAAGTGCAGATTAAATCGACGACCGCGTGATTCTTGTAGCATTCTTCTCCTAAATTTATGACTGTGTCTCGGGTTCCGTGTCGGATTTCAAACCCTAGCCATCGTCTGGCCCGAAAATACCGATTTCGGCCCATTTTTGTCGGGTGGTACGAAAATCGCCCGAAAAGTGCAGATGAAATCGACGACCGCGAGATCCATGTAGCATTCTTCTCCAAAATTTATGACTGTGTCTCGGTTTTTGTGTCGGATTTCAAACCCTAGCCATCGTCTGGCCCGAAAATACCGATTTCTGCCTATTTTTGTCGGGTGGTACGAAAATCGCCCGAAAAGTGCAGATGAAATTGACGACCGCGAGATCCTTGTAGCATTCTTCTGCTAAATTTATGACTGTGTCTCGGGTTCCGTGTCAGATTTCAAACCCTAGCCATCGTCTAGCGCGAAAATACCGATTTCGGCCTATTTTTGTCGGGTGGTACGAAAATGGCCCAAAAAGTCCAGATGAAATCGACGACCGCGAGATCCTTGTAATATTCTTCTCCAAAATTTATGACTGTGTCTCGGGGTTCCGTGTCGGATTTCAAACCCTAGACATCGTCTGGCCCGAAAATACAAATTTCGGCCCATTTTTGTCGGGTGGTACAAAAATCGCCCGAAAAGTGCAGATGAAATCGACGACCGCGAGATTCTTGTAACATTCTTCTCCTAAATTTATGACTGTGTCTCGGTTTTTGTGTCGGATTTCAAACCCTAGCAATCGTCTGGCCCGAAAATACCGATTTCAGCCCATTTTTGTCGGGTGGTACGAAAATCGCCCGAAAAGTGCAGATGAAATCGACGACCGCGAGTTCCTTGTAGCATTCTTCTCCTAAATTTATGACTGTGTCTCGGGTTCCGTGTCAGATTTCAAACCCTAGCCATCGTTTGGCCCGAAAATACCGAATTCGGCCTATTTTTGTCGGGTGGTACGAAAATGGCCCGAAAAGTGCAGATGAAATCGACGACCGCGAGATCCTTGTAGCATTCTTCTCCTAAATTTATGAATGTGTCTCGGGTTCCGTGTCCGATTTCAAACCCTAGCCATCGTCTGGCCCGAAAATACCGATTTCGGCCTATTTTTGTCGGGTGGTACGATAATGGCCCGAAAAGTCCAGATGAAATCGACGACCGCGAGATCCTTGTAGCATTCTTCTCCAAAATTTATGACTGTGTCTCGGGTTCCGGGTAGGATCTCAAACCCTAGCCATCGTCTGGCCCGAAAATACCGATTTCGGCCCATTTTTGTCGGGTGGTACGAAGATCGCCCGAAAAGTGCAGATGAAATCGATGACCGCGAGATCCTTATAGAATTCTTCTCCTCTATTTATGACTGTGTCTCGGGTTCCGTGTCGGATTTCAAACCCTAGCCATCGTCTGGCCCGAAAATACCGATTTCGGCCCATTTTTGTCGGGTGGTACGAAAATCGCCCGAAAAGTGCAGATGAAATCGACGACCGCGAGATCCTTATAGCATTCCTCTCCTCAATTTATGACTGTGTCTCGGGTTCCGTGTCGGATTTCAAACCCTAGCCATCGTCTGGCCCGAAAATACCGATTTCGGCCCATTTTTGTCGGGTGGTACGAAAATCGCCCGAAAAGTGCAGATGAAATCGACGACCGCGAGATCCTTGTAGCATTCTTCTCCTCAATTTATGACTGTGTCTCGGGTTCCGTGTCAGATTTCAAACCCTAGCCATCTTCGGGCCCGAAAATACCGATTTCGGCCCATTTTTGTCAGGTGGTACGAAAATCGCCCGAAAAGTGCACATGAAATCGACGACCGCGAGATCCTTATAGCATTCTTCTCCAAAATTTATGACTGTGTCTCAGGTTCCGTGTCGGATTTCAAACCCTAGCCATCGTGTGGCCAGAAAATACCGATTTCGGCCCATTTTTGTCGGGTGGTACGAAAATCACCCGAAAATTGCAGATGAAATCGACGACCGCGAGATCCTTGTAGCATTCTTCTCCTAAATTTATGACTGTGTCTCGGGTTTCGTGTCGGATTTCAAATCCTAGCCATCGTCTGGCCCGAAAATACTGATTTCTGCCCATTTTTGTCAGGTGGTACGAAAATCGCCCGAAAAGTGCAGATGAAATCGACGACCGCGAGATCCTTGTAGCATTCTTCTCCTAAATTTATGACTGTGTCTCGGGTTTCGTGTCGGATTTCAAACCCTAGCCATCGTCTGGCCCGAAAATACTGATTTCGGCCCATTTTTGTCAGGTGGTACGAAAATCGCCCGAAAAGTGCAGATGAAATCGACGACCGCGAGATCCTTGTAGCATTCTTCTCCTAAATTTATGACTGTGTCTCGGGTTTCGTGTCGGATTTCAAACCCTAGCCATCGTTTGGCCCGAAAATACCGATTTCGGCCCATTTTTGTCGGGTGGTACGAAAATCGCCCGAAAAGTGTAGATGAAATCGACGACCGCGAGATCCTTGTAGCATTCTTCTCCTAAATTTATGACTGTGTCTCGGGTTTCGTGTCGGATTTCAAACCCTAGCCATCGTCTGGCCCAAAAATACTGATTTCGACCCATTTTTGTCGCGTGGTACGAAAATCGCCCGAAAAGTGCATATGAAATCGACGACCGCGAGATCCTTGTACCATTCTTCTCCTAATTTTATGACTGTCTCTCGGGTTCTGTGTCAGATTTCAAACCCTAGCCATCGTCTGGCCCGAAAATGCCGATTTCGGCACATTTTTGTCGGGTGGTACGAAAATCGCCCGAAAAGTCCAGATGAAATCGACGACCGCGAGATCCTTGTAGCATTCTACTCCAAAATTTATGACTGTGTCTCGGGTTCCGTGTCAGATTTCAAACCCTAGCCATCGTCTGGCCCGAAAATACTGATTTCGGCCCATTTCTGTCGGGTGGTACGAAAATCGCCCGAAAAGTGCAGATGAAATCGACGACCGCGAGATCCTTGTAGCATTCTTCTCCTCAATTTATGACTGTGTCTCGGGTTCCGTGTCGGATTTCAAACCCTAGCAATCGGCTGGCTCGAACATACCGATTTCGGCTAATTTTTGTCGGGTGGTACGAAAATCGCCCGAAAAGTGCAGATGAAATCGACGACCGCGAGATTTTTGTAGCATTCTTCTCCTAAATTTATGACTGTGTCTTGGGTTTCGTGTCGGATTTGAAACCCTAGCCATCGTCTGGCCCGAAAATACCGATTTCGGCCCATTTTTATTGGGTGGTGCGAAAATCTCCCGAAAAGTGCAGATGAAATCGACGACCGCGAGATCCTTGTAGCATTCTTCTCCTAAATTTATGACTGTGTCTCGGGTTTCGTGTCGAATTTAAACCCTAGCCATCGTCTGGACCGAAAATACCGATTTGCGGCCCATTTTTGTCGGATGGTACAAAAATCGCCCGAAAAGAGCAGATGAAATCGACGACCGCGAGATTCTTGTAGCATTCTTCTCCTAAATTTATGACTGTGTCTCGGGTTTCGTGTCGGATTTCAAACCCAAGCCATCGTTTGGCCCGAAAATACCGA
>JBBPBP010000782.1:242924-254451 GCA_037974735.1 Cicer chorassanicum | reverse complement strand
CCATCGTCTGGCCCGAAAATACCGATTTCGGCCCATTTTTGTCGAGTGGTACGAAAATCGCCCGAAAAGTGCAGATGAAATCGACGGCCGCGAGATTCTTGTAGCATTCTTCTCCTAAATTTATGACTGTGTCTCGGGTTTCATGTCGGATTTAAACCCTAGCCATTGTTTGGCCCGAAAATACCGATTTCGGCCCATTTTTGTTGGGTGGTACGAAAATCGCCCTAAAAGTGCAGATGAAATCGACGACCGCGAGATCCTTGTAGCATTCTTCTCCTTAATTTATGACTGTGCCTCGGGTTCTGTGTCGGATTTAAAACCCTAGCCATCGTCTGGTTCGAAAATACCGATTTCGGCCCATTTTTGTCGGGTGGTACGAAAATCTCCCGAAAAGTGTAGATGAAATCGACGACCGCGAGATTCTTGTAGCATTCTTCTCCTAAATTTATGACTGTGTCTCGAGTTTCGTGTCGGATTTCAAACCCTAGCCATCGTCTGGCCCGAAAATACCGATTTCGGCCCATTTTTGTCGGGTGGTACGAAAATCGCCCGAAAAGTGCAGATGAAATCGACGACCGCGAGATCCTTGTAGCATTCTTCTCCTCAATTTATGACTGTGTCTCGGGTTCCGTGTTTGATTTCAAACCCTAGCCATCGTCTGACCCGAAAATAGCAATTTCGGCCCATTTTTATCGGGTGGTACGAAAATCGCCCGAAAAGTGCAGATGAAATCGACGACCGCGAGATCCTTGTAGCATTCTTCTCCTAAATTTATGATTGTGTCTCGGGTTCTGTGTAGGTTTTCAAACCCTAGCCATCGTCTGGCCCGAAAATCCCGATTTCGGACCATTTTTGTCGGGTGGTACGAAAATGGCCCGAAAAGTCCAGATGAAATCGACGACCGCGAGATCCTTCTAACATTATTCTCCTAAATTTAGGACTGTGTCTCGGGTTCCGTGTCAGATTTCAAACCCTAGCCATCGTCTGGCCCAAAAATACCGATTTCGACCCATTTTTGTCGGGTGGTACGAAAATCGCCCGAAAAGTCCAGATGAAATCAACGACCGCGAGATCCTTGTATAATTCTTCTCCTAAATTTATGACCGTGTCTCGGGTTCCGTGTAGGATTTCAAACCCTAGCCATCGTCTGGCCCGAAAATACGGATTTCGGCCCATTTTTGTCAGGTGGTACGAAAATCGCCCGAAAAGTGCAGATGAAATCGACGATCGCGAGATCCTTATAGCATTCTTCTCCTAGATTTATGACTGTGTCTCGGGTTCCGTGTCGGATTTCAAACCCTAGCCATCGTCTGGCCCGAAAATACCGAGTTCGGCCCATTTTTGTCGGGTGGTACGAAAATCGCCCGAAAAGTGCTGAAGAAATCGACGACCGCGAGATTCTTGTAACATTCTTCTCCTAAATTTATGACTATGTCTCGGGTTTCGTGTCGGATTTCAAACCCTAGCCATCGTCTGGCCCGAAAATACCGATTTCGGCCCATTTTTGTCGGGTAGTACAAAAATCGCCCGAAAAGTGCAGATGAAATCGACGACCGCGAGATCCTTGTATAATTCTTCTCCTAAATTTATGACCGTGTCTCGGGTTCCGTGTAGGATTTAAAACCCTAGCCATCGTCTGGCCCGAAAATACCGATTTCGGCCCATTTTTGTCGGGTGGTACGAAAATCGCCCGAAAAGTGCAGATGAAATCGACGACCGCGAGATCCTTGTAGCATTCTTCTCCTCAATTTATGACTGTGTCTCGGGTTCCGTGTCGGATTTCAAACCCTAGCCATCGTCTGGCCCGAAAATACCGATTTCGGCTAATTTTTGTCGGGTGGTACGAAAATTGCCCGAAAAGTGCAGATGAAATCGACGACCGCGAGATTCTTGTAGCATTCTTCTCCTAAATTTATGACTGTGTCTCGAGTTTCGTGTCGGATTTCAAACCCTAGCCATCGTCTGGCCCGAAAATACCGATTTCGGCCCATTTTTGTCGGGTGGTACGAAAATCGCCCGAAAAGTCCAGATGAAATCGACAACCGCGAGATCCTTGTAGCCTTCTTCTCCAAAATTTATGATTGTGTCTCGGGTTCCGTGTCGGATTTCAAACCCTAGCCATCGTCTGGCCCGAAAATACCGATTTCGGCCCATTTTGGTCGGGTGGTACGAAAATCGCCCGAATAGTGCAGATGAAATCGACGACCGCGAGATCCTTGTAGCATTCTTCTCCTCAATTTATGACTGTGTCTCGGGTTCCGTGTCGGATTTCAAACCCTAGCCATCGTCTGGCCCGAAAATACCGATTTCGGCTAATTTTTGTCGGGTGGTACGAAAATCGCCCGAAAAATGCAGATGAAATCGACGACCGCGAGATTCTTGTAGCATTCTTCTCCAAAATTTATGACTGTGTCTCGGTTTTCGTGTCGGATTTCAAACCCTAGCCATCGTTTGGCCCGAAAATACCGATTTCAGTCCATTTTTGTCGGGTGGTACGAAAATCGCCCGAAAAGTGCAGATGAAATCGACGACCGCGAGATTCTTGTACCATTCTTCTCCTAAATTTATGATTGTGTCTCGGGTTATGTGTCGGATTTCAAACCCAAGCCATCGTTTGGCCCGAAAATACCGATTTCGTCCCATTTTTGTCGGGTGGTACGAAAATCGCCCGGAAAGTGCAGATGAAATCGACGACCGCAAGATCCTTGTAGCATTCTTCTCCTAATTTTATGACTGTGTCTCAAATTCCGTGTCGGATTTCAAACCCCAGCCATCGTCTGGCCCGAAAATACCGATTTCGGCCCATTTTTGTCGGGTGGTACGAAAATGGCCTGAAAAGTCCAGATGAAATCGACTACCGCGAGATCCTTGTAGCATTCTTCTCCAAATCCAGATGAAATCGACGACCGCGAGATCCTTGTAGCATTCTTCTCCAAAATTTATGACTGTGTCTCGGGTTCCGTGTCGGATTGCAAACCCTAACCATCGTCTGGCCCGAAAATACCGATTTCGTCCCATTTTTGTCGGGTGGTACGAAAATCGCCCGAAAAGTGCAGATGAAATCGACGACCGCGAGATCCTTGTAGCATTCTTCTCCTAAATTTATGACTGTGTCTCGGGTTCCGTGTCAGATTTCAAACCCTAGACATCGTCTGGCCCGAAAATACCGATTTCGGCCCATTTTTGTCGGGTGGTACGAAAATCGCCGAAAACTCCAGATGAAATCGACGACCGCGAGATCCTTGTAGCATTCTTCTCCAAAATTTATGATTGTGTCTCGGGTTCCGTGTCGGATTTCAAACCCTAGACATCGTCTGGCCCGAAAATACCGATTTCGGCCCATTTTTGTCGGGTGGTACGAAAATCGCCCGAATAGTGCAGATGAAATCGACGACCGCGAGATCCTTGTAGCATTCTTCTCCTCAATTTACGACTGTGTCTCGGGTTCCGTGTCGGATTTCAAACCCTAGCCATCGTCTGGCCCGAAAATACCGATTTCGGCTATTTTTTGTCGGGTGGTACGAAAATCGCCCGAAAAGTGCAGATGAAATCGACGGCCGCGAGATTCTTGTAGCATTCATCTCCTAAATTTATGACTGTGTCTCGGGTTTCGTGTCGGATTTCAAACCCTAGCCATCGTTTGGCCCGAAAATACCGATTTCAGCCCATTTTTGTCGAGTGGTACGAAAACCGCCTGAAAAGTCCAAATTAAATCGACGATCGCGAGATCCTTATAGCATTCTTCTCCTAAATTTATGACTGTGTCTCAGGTTCCGTGTCAAATTTCAAACCCTAGCCATCGTCTGGCCCGAAAATACCGATTTCGGCCCATTTTTGTCGGGTGGTACGAAAATCCCCCGAAAAGTGCAGATGAAATCGACGACCGCGAGATCCTTGTAGCATTCTTCTCCTTAATTTACGACTATGTCTCGGGTTTCGTGTCGGATTTCAAACCCAAGCCATCGTTTGGCCCGAAAATACCGATTTCGGCCCATTTTTGTCGGGTGGTACGAAAATCGCCCGAAAAGTGCAGATGAAATCGACGACCGCGAGATCCTTGTAGCATTCTTCTCCTCAATTTATGACTGTGTCTCGGGTTCCGTGTCGGATTTCAAACCCTAGCCATCGTCTGGCCCGAAAATACTAATTTCGGCCTATTTTTGTTGGGTGGTACAAAAATGGCCTGAAAAGTCCAGATGAAATCGACGACCGCGAGATCCTTGTAGCATTCTTCTCCAAAATTTATGACTGTGTCTCGGGTTCCGTGTCGGATTGCAAACCCTAGCCATCGTCTGGCCCAAAAATACCGATTTCGGCCCATTTTTGTCAGGTGGTACGAAAATCGCCCGAAAAGTGCAGATGAAATCGACGACCGCGAGATCCTTATAGCATTCTTCTCCAAAATTTATGACTGTGTCTCGGGTTCTGTGTCGGATTTCAAACCCTAGCCATCGTCTGGCCCGAAAATACCGATTTCGGCCCATTTTTGTCGGGTGTTACGAAAATCGCCCGAAAAGTGCAGATTAAATCCACGACCGCGAGATCCTTGTAGCATTCTTCTCCTCAATTTATGACTGTGTCTCGGGTTCCGTGTCGGATTTCAAACCCTAGCCATCGTTTGGCCCGAAAATACCGATTTCGGCCCATTTTTGTCGGGTGGTACGAAAATCGCCCGAAAAGTGCAGATGAAATCGACGACCGCGAGATCCTTGTAGCATTCTTCTCCTCAATTTATGACTGTGTCTCGGGTTCCGTGTCGGATTTCAAACCCTAGCCATCGTCTGGCCCGAAAATACCGATTTCGGCTAATTTTTGTCGGGTGGTACGAAAATTGCCCGAAAAGTGCAGATGAAATCGACGACCGCGAGATTCTTGTAGCATTCTTCTCCTAAATTTATGACTGTGTCTCGAGTTTCGTGTCGGATTTCAAACCCTAGCCATCGTCTGGCCCGAAAATACCGATTTCGGCCCATTTTTGTCGGGTGGTACGAAAATCGCCCGAAAAGTCCAGATGAAATCGACAACCGCGAGATCCTTGTAGCCTTCTTCTCCAAAATTTATGATTGTGTCTCGGGTTCCGTGTCGGATTTCAAACCCTAGCCATCGTCTGGCCCGAAAATACCGATTTCGGCCCATTTTGGTCGGGTGGTACGAAAATCGCCCGAATAGTGCAGATGAAATCGACGACCGCGAGATCCTTGTAGCATTCTTCTCCTCAATTTATGACTGTGTCTCGGGTTCCGTGTCGGATTTCAAACCCTAGCCATCGTCTGGCCCGAAAATACCGATTTCGGCTAATTTTTGTCGGGTGGTACGAAAATCGCCCGAAAAATGCAGATGAAATCGACGACCGCGAGATTCTTGTAGCATTCTTCTCCAAAATTTATGACTGTGTCTCGGTTTTCGTGTCGGATTTCAAACCCTAGCCATCGTTTGGCCCGAAAATACCGATTTCAGCCCATTTTTGTCGGGTGGTACGAAAATCGCCCGAAAAGTGCAGATGAAATCGACGACCGCGAGATCCTTGTAGCATTCTTCTCCTTAATTTATGACTGTGTCTCGGGTTCTGTGTCGGATTTCAAACCCTAGCCATCGTCTGGTTCGAAAATACCGATTTCGGCCCATTTTTGTCGGGTGGTACGAAAATCTCCCGAAAAGTGCAGATGAAATCGACGACCGCGAGATTCTTGTAGCATTCTTCTCCTAAATTTATGACTGTGTCTCGAGTTTCGTGTCGGATTTCAAACCCTAGCCATCGTCTGGCCCGAAAATACCGATTTCGGCCCATTTTTGTCGGGTGGTACGAAAATCGCCCGAAAAGTGCAGATGAAATCGACGACCGCGAGATCCTTGTAGCATTCTTCTCCTTAATTTATGACTGTGTCTCGGGTTCTGTGTCGGATTTCAAACTCTAGCCATCGTCTGGATCGAAAATACCGATTTCGGCCCATTTTTGTCGGGTGGTACGAAAATCTCCCGAAAAGTGCAGATGAAATCGACGACCGCGAGATTCTTGTAGCATTCCTCTCCTAAATTTATGACTGTGTCTCGGGTTTCGTGTCGGATTTCAAACCCTAGCCATCGTTTGGCCCGAAAATACCGATTTCGGCCCATTTTTGTCGGGTGGTACGAAAATCGCCCGAAAAGTGCAGATGAAATCGACGACCGCGAGATCCTTGTAGCATTCTTCTCCTAATTTTATGACTGTGTCTCGGGTTCCTTGTCGGATTTCAAACCCCAGCCATCGTCTGGCCCGAAAATACCGATTTCGGCCCATTTTTGTCGGGTGGTACGAAAATGGCCTGAAAAGTCCAGATGAAATCGACGACCGCGAGATCCTTGTAGCATTCTTAACCAAAATTTATGACTGTTTCTCGGGTTCCGTGTCGGATTGCAAACCCTAGCCATCGTCTCGCCCGAAAATACCGATTTCGTCCCATTTTTGTCGGGTGGTACGAAAATCGCCCGAAAAGTGCAGATGAAATCGACGACCGCGAGATCCTTGTAGCATTCTTCTCCTTAATTTATGACTGTGTCTCGGGTTCCGTGTCAGATTTCAAACCCTAGCCATCGTCTGGTTCGAAAATACCGATTTCGGCCCATTTTTGTCGGGTGGTACGAAAATCTCCCGAAAAGTGCAGATGAAATCGACGACCGCGAGATTCTTGTAGCATTCTTCTCCTAAATTTATGACTGTGTCTCGGGTTTCGTGTCAGATTTCAAACCCAAGCCATCGTTTGGCCCGAAAATACCGATTTCGGCCCATTTTTGTCGGGTGGTACGAAAACCGCCTGAAAAGTCCAGATTAAATCGACGAACGCGAGATCCTTGTAGCATTGTTCTCCTAAATTTAGGACTGTGTCTCTGGTTTCGTGTCGGATTTCAAACCCTAGCCATCGTCTGGCCCTAAAATACCGATTTCGGCCCATTTTTGTCGCGTGGTACGAAAATCGCCCGAAAAGTGCAGATGAAATCGACGACCGCGAGATCCTTGTAGCATTCTTCTCCTAAATTTATGACTGTGTCTCGGGTTCCGTGTCAGATTTCAAACCCTAGCCATCGTCTGGCCCGAAAATACCGATTTCGGCCCATTTTTGTCGGGTGGTACAAAAATCGCCCGAAAAGTCCAGATGAAATCGACGACCGCGAGATCCTTGTAGCATTCTTCCCCAAAATTTATGATTGTGTATCGGGTTCCGTGTCGAATTTCAAACCCTAGCCATCGTCTGGCCCGAAAATACCGATTTCGTCCTATTTTTGTCGGGTGGTACGAAAATCGCCCGAAAAGTGCAGATGAAATCGAGGACCGCAAGATCCTTGTAGCATTCTTCTCCTTAATTTATGACTGTGTCTCGGGTTCGGTGTCGGATTTCAAACCCTAGCCATCGTCTGGCCCGAAAATACCGATTTTGGCCTATTTTTGTCGGGTGGTACGAAAATCTCCCAAAAAGTGCAGATGAAATCGACGACCGCGAGATTCTTGTAGCATTCTTCTCCTAAATTTATGACTGTGTCTCAGGTTTCGTGTCGGATTTCAAACCTAAGTCATTGTTTGGCCCGAAAATACCGATTTCGGCCCATTTTTGTCGGGTGGTACGAAAATCGCCCGAAAAGTCCAGATGAAATCGACGACCGCGAGATCCTTGTAGCATTCTTCTCCTTAATTTATGACTGTGTCTCGGGTTCCGTGTCGGATTTCAAACCCTAGCCATCGTCTGGCCCGAAAATACCGATTTCGGCCCATTTTTGTCGGGTGGTACGAAAATCTCCCGAAAAGTGCAGATGAAATCGACGACCGCGAGATTCTTGTAGCATTCTTCTCCTAAATTTATGACTGTGTCTCGGGTTTCGTGTCGGATTTCAAACCCAAGCCATCGTTTGGCCCGAAAATACGGATTTCGGCCCATTTTTGTCGGGTGGTACGAAAACCACCTGAAAAGTCCAGCTTAAATCGACGATCGCGAGATCCTTGTAGCATTCTTCTCCTAAATTTATGACTGTGTCTCGGGTTCCGTGTCAGATTTCAAACCCTAGCCATCATCTGGCCCGAAAATACCGATTTCGGCCCATTTTTGTCGGGTGGTACGAAAATCGCCCGAAAAGTGCAGATGAAATCGACGACCGCGAGATCCTTGTAGCATTCTTCTCCTAAATTTATGACTGTGTCTCGGGTTCCGTGTCAAATTTCAAACCGTAGCCATCGTCTGGCCCGAAAATACCGATTTCGGCCCATTTTTGTCGGGTGGTACGAAAATCTCCCGAAAAGTGCAGATGAAATCGACGACCGCGAGATTCTTGTAGCATTCTTCTCCTAAATTTATGACTGTGTCTCGGGTTTCGTGTCGGATTTCAAACCCAAGCCATCGTTTGGCCCGAAAATACCGATTTCGGCCCATTTTTGTCGGGTGGTACGAAAATCGCCCGAAAATTGCAGATGAAATCGACGACCGCGAGATCCTTGTACCATTCTTGTCCTAAATTTATGACTGTCTCTCGGGTTCCGTGTCTGATTTCAAACTCTAGCCATCGTCTGGCCCGAAAATACCGATTTCGGCCCATTTTTGTTGGGTGGTACGAAAATCGCCCGAAAAGTCCAGATGAAATCGACGACCGCGAGAACCTTGTAGCATTCTTCTCCTTAATTTATGACTGTGTCTCGGGTTCCGTGTCGGATTTCAAACCCTAGCCATCGTCTGGCCCGAAAATACCGATTTCGGCCCATTTTTGTCGGGTGGTACGAAAATCGCCCGAAAAGTGCAGATGAAATCGACGACCGCGAGATCCTTATAGCATTCTTCTCCTCCATTTATGATTGTGTCTCGGGTTCCTTGTCGGATTTCAAACCCTAGCCATCGTCTGGCCCGAAAATACCGATTTCGGCCCATTTTTGTCGGTTGGTACGAAAATCGCCTGAAAAGTGCAGATGAAATCGACGACCGCGAGATTCTTGTAGCATTCTTCTCCTAAATTTATGACTGTGTCTCGGGTTTCGTGTCAGATTTCAAACCCTAGCCATTGTTTGGCCCGAAAATACCGATTTCGGCCCATTTTTGTCGGGTGGTACGAAAATCCCCCAAAAAGTGCAGATGAAATTGACGACCGCGAGATCCTTATAGCATTCTTCTCCTCAATTTATGACTGTGTCTCGGGTTCCGTGTCAGATTTCAAACCCTAGCCATCGTCTGGCCCGAAAATACCGATTTCGGCCCATTTTTGTCGGGTGGTACGAAAATCGCCCGAAAAATGCAGATGAAATCGATGACGCGAGATTCTTGTAGCATTCTTCTCCTAAATTTATGACTGTGTCTCGGGTTCCGTGTCGGATTTCAAACCCTAGCCATCGTCTGGCCCGAAAATACCGATTTCGGCCCATTTTTGTCGGGTGGTACGAAAATCGCCCGAAAAGTCCAGATGAAATCAACGACAGCGAGATCCTTTTAGCATTCTTCTCCAAAATTTATGACTGTGTCTCGGGTTCCGTGTCGTATTTCAAACCCTAGACATTGTCTTGCCCGAAAAATACCGATTTCGGCCCATTTTTGTCGAATGGTACGAAAATCGCCCGAAAAGTCCAGATGAAATCGACGACCGCGAGATCCTTGTAGCATTCTTCTCCTAAATTTATGACTGTGTCTCAGGTTCCGTGTCGGGTTTCAAACCCTAGCCATCGTCTGGCCCGAAAATACCGATTTCGGCCCATTTTTGTCGGGTGGTACGAAAACCGCCCGAAAAGTCCAGATGAAATCGACGACCGCGAGATCCTTTTAGAATTCTTCTCCTAAATTTATGACTCTGTCTCGAGTTCCGGGTCAAATTTCAAACCCTAGCCATCGTCTGGCCCGAAAATACCGATTTCAACCCATTTTTGTCGGGTGGTACGAAAATCGCCCGTAAAGTCCAGATGAAATCAACGACCGCGAGATCCTTGTAGCATTCTTCTCCTAAATTTATGACTGTGTCTCGGGTTCCGTGTCGGATTTCAAACCCTAGCCATCGTCTGGCCCGAAAATACCGATTTCGGCCCATTTTTGTCGAGTGGTGCGAAAATCGCTCGAAAAGTCCAGATGAAATCGACGACCGCGAGATCCTTTTAGCTTTCTTCTCCTAAATTTATGACTCTGTCTCGGGTTCCTTGTCAGATTTCAAACCGTAGCCATCGTCTGGCCTGAAAATACCGATTTCGGCCCATTTTTGTCGGGTGGTACGAAAATCGCCTGAAAAGTCCAGATGAAATCGACGACCGCGAGATCCTTGTAGCATTCTTCTCCAAAATTTATGATTGTGTCTCGGGTTCCGTGTCGGATTTCAAACCCTAGCCATCGTCTGGCCCGAAAATACCGATTTCGGCCCATTTTTGTCGGGTGGTACGAAAATCACCCGAAAAGTGCAGATGAAATCGACGACCGTGAGATCCTTATAGAATTCTTCTCCAAAATTTATGACTGTGTCTCAGGTTCCGTGTGGGATTTCAAACGCTAGCCATCGTGTGGCCCGAAAATACCGATTTCGGCCTATTTTTGTCGGGTGGTACGAAAATCGCCCGAAAAGTGCAGATGAAATCGACGACCGCGAGATCCTTGTAGCATTCTTCTCCTAAATTTATGACTGTGTCTCGGGTTTCATGTCGGATTTCAAACCCTAGCCATCGTCTGGCCCGAAAATACTGATTTCGGCCCATTTTTGTCAAGTGGTACGAAAATCGCCCGAAAATTGGAGATGAAATCGACGACCGCGAGATCCTTGTAGCATTCTTCTCCTAAATTTATGATTGTGTCTCGGGTTTCGTGTCGGATTTCAAACCCTAGCCATCGTCTGGCCCGAAAATACCGATTTCGGCCCATTTTTGTTGGGTGGTACAAAAAATCGCCCGAAAAGTGTAGATGAAATCGACGACCGCGAGATCCTTGTAGCATTCTTCTCAAAAATTTATGATTGTGTCTCGGGTTCCATGTCGGATTTCAAAGCCTAGCCATCGTGTGGCCCGAAAATACCGATTTCAGCCCATTTTTGTCGGGTGGTACGAAAATCGCCCGAAAAGTGTAGATGAAATCGACGACCACGAGATCCTTGTAGCATTCTTCTCCTCAATTTATGACTGTGTCTCGAGTTCCGTGTCGAATTTAAAACCCTAGCCATCGTCTGGACCGAAAATACCGATTTCGCCTATTTTTGTCGGGTGGTACGAACACCGCCAGAAGAGTCCAGATTAAATCGACGATCGCGAGATCCTTGTAGCATTCGTCTCCTAAATTTATGACTATGTCTCTGGTTTCGTGTCAGATTTCAAACCCTAGCCATCGTCTGGCCCAAAAATACCGATTTCGGCCCATTTTTGTCGCGTGGTACGAAAATCGCCCGAAAAGTGCAGATGTAATCGACGACCGCGAGATCCTTGTAGCATTCTTCTCCTAAATTTATGACTGTGTCTCGGGTTCCGTGTCAGATTTCAATCCCTAGCCATCGTCTGGCCCGAAAATACCGATTTCGGCCCATTTTTGTCGGGTGGTACGAAAATCGCCCGAAAAGT